>CAHIKZ030003021.1:2357500-2425000 GCA_903632075.3 Acanthosepion pharaonis | reverse complement strand
GGTTTGTCCAGCGAGTAGTTATCGGCATTTAATCTTTTAATGTTTTAGTGACCTCTATGTGCTCTTGGATCTGTTTCTATTTTGGCGTGTTCCTGTCAGCATGCGTGTATATATGCGTGCGTATATTTCCTTACTACGAGGAATTCGTAAACTTATTTGTACTTATACACGCATACACACACATACGCACATACACTATCCCACCACAAGTAGTCAGTACACACACATATACACACATATTTCCCAAGCTACATGGAACCAGTACACACACACACACACACACACATACATACACACACACACACACACACACACACACACTTCTTAAGTTGTCAACATCCGCATATACATACATAAATGTATGTATGTGTACATACACATATATATATCTCTCCTCGTGTCTCCCGTATATGAGTGTGCGTCCATGTATGTGAGCGATCATTGTATTTGGTCACCCTGTGTGCATGTTTTTTTTTTTTTTGGGGGGTTACGATCTATTCAGTTCGGGTTTGAATTTGTCTATAAAGTTTTTTTTCCTGTATTTGTAGATACGAGTAATTGTCTGTTTGATATATCGGCATGATATTAAACTTACCCTGGTTACATTTGAAAATGTGTTGTGATACAAAAAGTTTTCTGTTGTCTGTCAATTTTATATTGCTTATATATATATATATATATATATATATATATCATATTGGTTAAATCCAGTGATATTTCCTTGTAAATCAATTTTTGTATATAATGTTCCCATGTCCTTGATTCAATGAGTTGTCTCTTAAAATTTGCGGTGTTAATTCGCTTGGCCATGTAAAATGGATTTGGGTAGCACTTTTGAATTTATTCAAGTTTGCTTAAATAGCAACGAAAACATTTTGAAAAGCTCATTGAATCCGGAATATCAAAGAAATAAAGAAAGAAAAGTAATAAATTGGTAAATCTTCGTTAGCATTTAACCAAATTTGTATGAATTAAAAATTGCTGTTCAAATACCTTCTATGTATGTACAGTACTGGTCAAAAGGTTCAGACAACCTTGACTTGTTCTCTAAGTTCATAAAAAAAAGTTAATTTTGTATATTTGGATAAATAAATTCACCTATTGTGTATAGATGCAAACCTTTATATAAAATTCAAACACATTTTTACTACAAGCATTATAAATTGATTTGCATAAGCTTTGGAAATTTTGTTACAACCTGACACCTTTTTTTAAACTTTAGAGCAGAAATTTATAAATATTTCAACTCCACTGTTCTGTAGAGGTTCAGTTTCATCTCGTTTAATGACGGTTTGAAATTCATTTTCAGGAACCGTTAAAATGCCAAGAGCTAAACAGAAAAAAGAGCCAAAGTGGAAATTTGTTCTATAGAATCATATTGCTAGAAAATTACAGATATCACATATAGGGTGCTTTATTGACGACAGCGACATACAGAAACCGGCGCAAATGTTGACAGGAAAGGATCTAGGAAACCCAGAGTAACATCTATTACAGAAGATAGACACTTCATCGTGTCTAGCATAAGGAAAAGAAGAAAAACCACTCCCCAATTAACTGCTGAATTTAATTCTACACTTCAACATCCAATATCTTGTATGACTGTTAGAGAAGACTTCTTTATGTTGGGTTTAAAGAGTGTGTATCAGTTAAGAAACCTCCATTAAAAAAGAAAAATAAATAGAAAAGACAGCAAACTAAACTACTCTCTATTAATCACCATAGAGATCCTTCCCTGTCCCCTCCCCCCATTAGAATGTCTGATAGTCAACTTCTTGAGATCAACTCTCTGCGTCTGCTCGGTCTCACGTTGACTGCTGATCTGAGATGGAACAAATACATTGAGTCAATTGCTTCGTCCACCGCGAGGAAAGTTGACTCTCTGTGCCGCGTCAGGAAATTTTTCTCCCCGGAATCGATACTTCAAATATACAAATCAACCATTCGCCCTTGCATGGAGTATTGCTGCCATATATGGTCTGGTGCACCTTCTGTTTACCTCGGAGTTCTTGACAAGATCCAGAGACGGATATGTAATATAATTGGCCCTGATCTGGCATCTCGTCTACAGTCACTCTCTCACAGACGCACCGTCGCCTCTCTCTGTCTTTTTTACAAATACTTTCATGGTAATTGCTCCGCTGAGCTGCTTTCACTGGTTCCCAGACTCCATGAATTCAAGCGCCCTACGAGGCTGGCATCCCGCTCCCACCCTTACACTGTAGAAACTTTTAAATGTAGCCGTCTCTTCTACTCCAATAGCTTCATACCACGCAGCTCGCGCCTGTGGAACACCCTTTCCAATTACTGTTTCCCTGAGAGCTATAATCTCCAACTATTCAAATGTAATGTCAATCGACATCTCCAGTTACCTTGATCTATCCACTATCCCTCTCCTCATCCTTTCTTCTATCATTCCTATCTGCTCTCGCTCCAAATCTTCTGCAACCCCCTGCATCCTAGTGGCTTCACGCCTTGCTCGGGGCGTAATGCTTAAAAAAAATGCATAAAAATTGGACTTCAGAAGATTGGTATAAGGTACTATGGAATGATGAGTTCAAAGCTGTGTTTTTGGGAAGTAAACAAAGAGTGTTTGTCAGTCGAACTCCTGAACAAATGATTGAAAATTGAATTGAGTCAATTGTTAAGCATGATGGTGGTGGTGTGGGGGGGCTGTAATGGTCTGGGGATGTTTTGGAGGTGAGATTGTTGGAGACTTTGTTCAAATTAAATACATTATGAAAAAGGAAGAGTATACTTCAATATTGCAGAGACATGCATTTTCTTCTGGCTGCCATATTATTGGAGAAAATTTTGCTTTGCAACAAGATGACGATCCAAAACATATCTCAAAACTCTGTACAAATTATAAAAATAAATAAATAAATAAATATCAAAGGGAATTTTGAAAATCATGCCTTGGCCCTTTCAGTCTCCAGATCTTTCACCAATTGAACTAGTCTGGGATAAAATTGATCATAAAGTTCGAAGTGAACTGCCAAAGAATAACCAAGAGTTGTTTACATATTTACACACTGCTTGGGAAATACTTCCACAAGTTACTAAAATTAAAGGTTGTGTATCAGTTAAGAAACCTCCATTAAAAAAGGAAAATAAGTTGAAAATAATAAAATAGGCACTACAGCCCAAGGGTTAGACTTTAGATTAGAAAAAGGTACTATGGATTGATGGGTCCAAATTTGAGCATTTTGGAATTAAACGAAAAGTGTTTATCAGACGAACTCCTTCCAATCGAATGAGGGAAAATTTCATTGAGTCAATTGTTAAGCATGATGGTGGTGGTGGGGGTGCTGTAATGGTCTGGGGATGTTTTGGAGGTGAGATTGTTGGAGACTTTGTTCAAATTAAATACATTATAGAAAAGGAAGAGTATCCTTCAATATTGCAGTGAGATGCAATTCCTTCTGAATGCTATATTATTGGACAAAATTTTGCTTTGCAACACGACAATGATCCACAACATAGCTGAAAACTCTGTACAAATTACAAAAAATAAATAAATAAATATCAAAGGAATATAAGGGAATTTTGAAAATCATTCCTTGGACCCTTCCAATCGAATGTGGGAAAATTACATTGAGTTAATTGGTAAGCACGATGGTGGTGGTGGGGTAATGGTTTGGGAATGTTTTGGAGGTGAGATTACTGGCGACTTTGTTTAAATTAAAGCCATTTTGCGAACGGAAGAGTATCCTTCAATATTGCAGAGGCATAAAATTCCTTCTGGCTACAGCATTCTTGGACAAAATTTGAACAAGGTAATGATCCAGATCAAAACACAAAAACTGTGTACAAATTATCTAAAATAAAAGGAAGATAAAGGAATTTTGTAAATCATGTCTCGCTCTGTTTCCAGATCTTTCACCAATTGAACAAATTTGGGCCGAAATTGATTGTAATGTTCAAAGTGAACTGCCTAAGAATAAGCAATAGTTGTTTACACATTTACACACTGGTTGGGAATCACTTCCACCAACAGATTACTACAAGCTTCTAAAAAGAATACCAAGAATTTTTTTCTGAAGTAATGAATGCTCGTGGGAATTCATTAATGTTATGGGACCTTACCCATTTGAACATAATGGACTATTCCATACGTAATAAATACTGGGCCTCAAGAGGAAGCAGGGAGTTCAGTCCGAAGTCGGGCGACCGGTTGACCGGCTGATCGGTTGAACTCTCTGCATTCGGGCAGGGAGAAACCCGAACGAGGTTACGCCGAAGGGCGGAGTCTCTTTCGGGGAGGTAAACCGATCCTGAACCCGTTTATAGGGGTTCAAAGGGCATATTTTTGGCCGAGCCCACGGGCTCGGAGATTCCACGTTAAACTGGCCTTGTGCCACATGATGCCCTCGTGTGTGTGTGGGGGGGACTAAATACCGTTCAGTCTGAAGTCTGGAGTGAAGTCCGTCTGGAGTGAAGTCCGTCAGGAGTCTGTCAGTCAGTCAGAGCGAGCGAGTCAGTAAGTCGAGTCAGAGGCAGTCCGAAACAGAGTCGCGTTCAGACAATTACTACTAAACCTGATTGTTCGTACTAACACTTTCTACTTCTCTGTATATATTCCTGTTTGTAATATATCTGTGTTATTCCATAGCCGTATTCGAGTTCTTCTTTATTGGTTCTACCTTGGACTATCACCGTGGTACAAGGAACCGGACCATAACAATTAATGAAAAAAGATATAAATGTACTTTAATTGAAATTTTAATTATTTTATATGCATTGTGATTTAAATTATTGCATAATTGCATGCAAACAGAAAAAATAAATGTATTTCTTTAAAGACATAAAAATTAATTAATTTTGTAAGTTTAGGGAAAAATCAATGGGTTCTCAAACTTCTGTTTGCTATTATATATATATATATATATATATATATATATATATATATATATATATATATATATATATATATATTTTGGCAGCATGATTTCATTGACATGTCTCATTGAATAATTTAGACAAGTTTTGTCTACTTATTTTCAATAGGATCCTCTCATATTCACGGACAACCTTCCTAGTATACTTATTAAAGGAAGAGAGTAAATTACCATGTTGATACATATTCATTTATTCCGAGTACTTTCGACATTATCACAATGTCATCATCAGGGTGTTGTTTTTTGTTTTTTGTTTCTAAGACAAAATTGTTGTGTTCATCTGAAAGTTATTTTGTGATGTGAAAATCGCTATATAAAATATCAGAATGTAAACGTCAGGGGAGGTAACTAGGTTTCGAATGTCCATATACTTAAAACAAGAAAATAATTTATATAAGTTAATATATATATATATATATATATATATATATATATATATATATATATATATATATATGTATGTGTGTGTGTGTGTGTGTGTGTTTGTGTGTGTGGAGATGATGAGACAAAGTCGAAATGGTATAAACGACGTGTTTCACTGAATATCTGTTAATCTTGGCTTTTCCAGGTCTGAATGAAAGACAAAAAACTCTTTGTAAGGAATATGCGTCAGGATTTTTGAGGATAGGAGGGGCCATAAATCACCTAATCAGATCCGACAAGCAAAAAACAGAAAGTGTCAGTTTGCTAAATATATATATGTGTGTGTGTGTGTGTGTGTGTGTGTGTGTATCTGTGTTTGTGTGTGTGTGTGCGTGCGTGCGTGCGTGCGTGCGTGCGCGAGTGGTTGGGTGGATGAGTGGGTACGTGTTTCTAGGATGTATAATATTATGTGAAAAATTAGAACCGTTTTTTTATGGTCATACCCGGATCCCCAAATCATATCAGGATGTAGACAAAGGAATTCTGCTTACCATACAGACACTACATTGGTTCTTGATAATGACTGCGGTAGTCGAAAGTACTTGAACAAAACAATACCAATTTTTTTCTTATCAATTCACCCCAAGCAAAGCAATGATGCCACTAACTTTTAAGGAGCTACTGGGAGTGAAAGGGAATGAGAAAGACTTCAGAAGGAACCGGAAACCCAATCCTAAACAGGAAACAAGGGATAAAACGCTACTCTAATCCCGTTTAAAAGACAAGGGAAGAGAGTGAATTGGGCGATAGGCAAAATGAATGTAGGCCATTTTAACCACAACTTCAAGCACAAGATTCAACACCTTATTCTAAGGTCGGAAAAATATAATGAAACATTAAACAAGCAGACCTTGCTGGTTCTATTTAATCAAAGTCTTATTCGGTGCTCAACTTCGCCCACGACAAACAAAGAATGACCCTGTATCTGACAGTCCATCCATTCCCATCGACTTACTCATGGACGCCTTCGATTTGCCACAACCCACAAATCTAACCAAATCAGCACCAGATAGTAGTGGTGAACAAAGCCAAAGGCGATCAAAACGCGTTCGGTCAAAATTAAAACCATTGCAAGTAAACCCTAGACTTGCAAGGTACAGTAGCTAAAAAAAAGAGAGATTTTATGAAGGAGTCAAGTAAGGGAGATAACAGTACGGAGTTATCGGCCTTGATCGTGGAGTTTTTGCTGGAGAGAACCAGAACAAGAGCAAACAGAAACACGTGAAAATCACGGATCTATTCAATCCTCTGGTTACATGTCGGTATTACGAAAAATAAAAGTTTAAATAATAACAATATCTGATCTTCAACTTGTTTATTTTGTTATAACAGCAATTAACACACACACACACACACACGCACACACACACACACACACATATATATATATATATATAATTTATATATATATATATTTTTTTTTTAAAGAAAAAAACAGACCACTTTTAAGGTACCATTATAATAATTTATTTCACCAGAGTCCTTTTAAAGGACGCCGGATCATCAGATAGCACTTCCAAAAATGAAATGAAACGAAAAATGAAATATATATATATATATATATATATATATATAGTGGTACCCGTTTGAAAAAAACTTTGGTATTTTGGCTTGTAGTTGAACAAACCAATGCCCAAGAAAAAATGAAGATTTAAAAAAGAAAGAACAAAGAACATGAAATTGAGGCGAAAACAATCGTCCAGAATCCAAGCTCAGAGTCCAAAGAAAAAAAACTCCAAAACGAATAAATCAAAAGTAACTACGTAAAGTGCTCAATACACCTAAATATGAATTTAAAAGTGCCAGGTAAACCTACCTTTGTTTCAGCTAAATGGATCGTCAGGGTAAAACTGGCCAGTTTTACCCAGACGATCCGTTTAGCTGAAACCTAGGTAGGTTTACCTGGCCTTAGGTTCATATATATATATATATATATATATATATATATATATAGCACTTAGACAAAATAATGTGAACAGCTTGCAAAAATAGCATTTTTTTTCAATTCTGGCATTTCCGGGTATTTGTAAATATCAAACCGGCATAAAAGGTAACTGCTCATCACTTTGATCCTTTTACTCGCTTTTCTACTTAATGAAGTCATTAACTTGATTGGCAAGATCTTCTGCGCCAAATCGTCTGAATTATTGAATGTTTCACGAGCTGTAGTGTCCACAGTTATGACAGCTTTACACAAAACAAGGCAAAACATCCTCAGTAAGAGTAAGAATCACAGTGCGTCGGTAGTTCCACAAAACTGGTACCCACAGGAGGACTGGGATTCCTAAAACCTCTGATCACAAAGTTGAACGCCAAGTTGCGAAAAAAATCCTTTGGTGATCAAAAAAATTCCAATCTCAAGAAACGGAAAAACGTAATTTGGTCTGATGTGTCTTAGGTCACATTATTTCCTACAGACGGTCGTGTCTATGTCTGGAGAACACCGCTACGTGAAGCCTATGATCCAGAGTGCATAGACACAACCTTCAAACATGGCGGTTGCTCAGTAATGATTTGGGCGGCAATTTCCGGGTATTCTTCTGGACCTATCATCAATCAATGATAGAATTACTGATGATAAATATCTCGACATTCTCAATGACAATATCCTTACAATGGCTACTATACTGTTGCCAGAAAGTACCATATTCCTAGATGATAATACACCCGTAAACACAGCAAAATAGTGAAGCCATGTTTTGATGAGCATCATAACGTAATTAAGCATCTTCCATGGCCAGCACAATCACCTGAACTCAATATAATTGAACCATTATGGGGGCTTCTAGAGCAGAGAGTGAGAAACAGATTTCTTCCACGATCGTTGCTGAAGCAACTTTTCGAGATTTTGATTGAAGAATGCGATAAAATTCCACAGGAAAAAATTCAAAACTTATTCGATTACATTCCACGTAAAATCAAAGCAGTTGTAGAAGCTGATGGAGGTCCAACAGCTTATCAGTTTGTATTTACTCACCCACCCCACAATGACAGGTTGATACACAACATCGATTTAATGTGGGGATCCCGAGCGCGTACACCCGTGCTAGGAACAAAAATTCCCCCCAGGCCCCGCAACCGTCGGTTGCGCTGACTTCGGTGCATGCACCGATCCTTCTCTCTCTAGTGCAATGAGATGGCGCGGCCTCGGGCAGCTGTTCCCCAGGGTCAGGCACCTCTCAGTATAATTTTCCACAGTTGCGACTCTGTCCTTGGGCAGAGTGTACTAAGTGCACTCTGCCCAAGGACAGAGACACAAACTGAGAGATGATAAGTAATGTGTTACAAATTACTTTAGAGTACTTTACACGCTTATTAGATAATAAATAAATGTTTAAGCCATGTGCCGACATTATTTGTCTACCCTCTCTCTCTCTCTCTCTCTCTCTCTCTCTCTATATATATATATATATATATATGAAAATGATGCGACAAAATGGAAAATTTTTTAATCAAATGGCTCCATATATATATATATATATATATATATATATATATATATATATATTTGTGTGTGTGTGTGTGTGTGTGTGTGTATGTATTATATGGTTGCGTGTGTGTGAATGTATATGAGGGTGCACTTATGAATACATCGGTGTACACAGGTATATATACATAGTGGTATGTGTGAGTATGTGTATCCGGGTATACATATGTTATAAAAAAAGCCACTATGATGTATATATGCGTGTGTGTGTGTATTATGTGTGCACAGGTATGAATCGGTGGACATGTATATGTATACACATATAACAAAATTAAAATTAGGCTCCAACTCATACGGGGCGGTGGTAAATTGTCGCCATTTTATATTTTTAATTTTGCGCATGCGCGTTATTTGTTTTTGATTTTCTCCATTGCACGGTATAGTAGGGTCAGTTGGGCACCGTCTGTGAGAAAAAGAGCACCATCACTCAGTTGGGAAGAGAGTGGGTGTAATACAAAAATATTTTAACCTGCCTTCTCTTAGCTGAATAATTCAAAAGTGTTTTTCAGTGATTTTTACGAAAAAGGGTATCAAAATGGTTAAACGTCTTATGTGAAAAACTGGAAAAAAAGAAACTCAATTAATGTAGTGGCTTTTTAGATATTAAACATTTTGTGGGATAGATAATTATGCTTTTCCACGATCTGGCCAATTTTACTATTACAATCGGTAACATATATATAAAAAAGAACAGTATGATATATAATCCTGTGTTCTTACTGATATTTTTTTATTTTTACAAAAACAGTGCTTAGTGTAAATTTACAGAGCCTAAATATTATAAATTAAATGATATAAAATATGTTTTTTCGCTGCACAGTAATAACCATGTTTCAAAAAAAGGAAGCTAAAAACTTCAAATTTAATTTTAAAATTAAATCAAAAGCATTAGTTCCATTTCATCTTCAAGCGAATATTGGGAATAACTTATTTTTAAATTTACTTAGTTTTAAACGCACACATAAATCCATAATTCGCTGTTAACTATTAACTTTTTTTTTTATAAATGAACACGTTACCGCCCCTTGTCTGAATGATTGGATTTCCCTGTATCCGAGGTAATAGCGAATTATGGATTTATATGTGCGTTTAAAACTCAGTAAATTTAAAAATAAGTTATTCCCAATATTCGCTTGAACATGAAATGGGACTAATAAGTAACGTTCATCGCAGAAAATTGCCGTAGGACAACTAATCGACAGTCGAGACAGTAGTGTCTGGGCGGGATGAAAATCTGATGCAATCAGGGACGACGCGATATTTTTCAAGGACAAACAAATTTCATCATACACCCCTAAGATAGCAAGTCGTACAGCTCATTGTATCGCTTGGAGGGTACTTCAAAAGCAGTTCCTGTATCCATATTTGCAAAATGTTTGTCAGTGTATTTTTGGATTGTATTTGGGATTGTACATTTAACAGTGTCTACTTTAAACCTTAAACTTAATAACACAAAAACGAAAGATTTGCATCCGTATGTCTATAAGGACTTTTGTTTTGGTGTGAGGAACCCGTCCCCAAATTTTTAAAATTATTTTTTATACTATCTATCTATCTATCTATCTATCTATCTATCTATATATATATATATATATATATATACTCATACTCATGTTCACCCAAACAAGGCCCAAGGGTCGCTCAAGGTAGACGGATACTGTGTGTATTTGCCTAAGTAAGAGCTAGAAACAAGAAAAGATTGATAGGTAATTCTAGACTTGAAGAGGTCAAGATTTAATTAGTGAATAATAGTCAGGCGGAGACGTTAGAAGTATAGAGTTGAAGTAGACTTTAGAAGGGGCCGAGACCCCAATCCTAAATAGGAAACAAGGGATGAACCTTTACGCCTGTTCAAAAGTACAGCGAGGAGTGTGAACCGAAGGATAGGCTAACTTGTCTTCTTCTAATAAAATAAAATTAAATATTCATGTATCTTATATCTAAGTTTCACAAGATTACATCTATGCTTCAGGAAACTGTAAAATTTTACAATCAAGTCTCCTGAAAAGTGGATGTATATCTTGGAGAGAAGGAATCTTTTAATTTAATTAATTTGTTATTAATATTCTATCTCTTCATAACAAATCTTCTACCTATCCTATCCCATCAGGACTTTGGCGATCATGGCTTTTTACAATTTCTTTTTTTGTAGCTTTTAATAAAAACTTTTTTAAAATCTCACCTAAACCCCGTTTTGTGGTCAACACCAAGCAGCGACAGTCTGTTTAATGCTTAAGCGCAATCTTCAGGCCATGTGTGTTATGTTTAGGATCGACTACTTATATATGCTTGTCGATGGTGCATTATGCGTAGTAAGGTCTATTGCATCATCCAAATGGATATTTTTGTCATGCAAAATAAGGAAAACAACACCAGCCTACAACAGCATATCCCAAAACTGTAAGCTTTGTCTAGGAAAATCGCTATTATCCCCTTCCCAGACCAAAACAAACTACTAAATAAACGATCAGAATTTATCTCGAAATGCAGGTACGAAAACAAATTATCACTACGTTACTTGAAAATTGAAAACTCTAAACGAATACCTTGTAAAATCCCCTCATGATAAATGCAAATATATAGACTATATAAAACACAGATAATATAACATACTTTAGACAAAGCCAATGCTTTAAACTAAACAAATAGATGATCAATCCCAAAGGAAAAAAGTAAATAAACGAAATCTTAATAAACAAATTAACTAAATAATAAGTAACATTTTTAGTATTTTTGGATGCTTTTTATGATGCTTTTTATGACTTCAGTTTTTGTCAGAAGATTTAAAATTTACTTCCCATAGACAAAAAGATCTTTAATAATAAGTTGAGTTAATTATGTGAAGACCAAAATCAACTTTAATATAATCTCATTCATTTAAATTATAAAGGTTATGTAAATATTCAGAGACAAATTTTTGTGTCATCTGAAAGTTAATTTTTTTACAAATGGAGTTGAGAACGCTGTCAATAATAACATTAATTAACATTATTAATTAACATTAAATTCTATAATATTCATTTTATTATAAAGAATACCCTGATGAGAAAATGGATATGTCGAAAGTACTTGATAATAAAACAAATGTGTATAAACACGGTGATTTTCTTTCGTCTGTCAGTCATGACAGCAAAAAACTTATCCGAGAGTATAAAAGATCTTAACGAAAATGAGCAGACAGAAGATGTCTAAAACTATATATATATATATATATATATATATATATATATATATATATATATATATATATATATAGGAAATGGTTATAGTTGTTCCAACGAGAGAAAAATGTATATTTTAAAAAAGAGAGAAACCGCAAACGTTTTTGGTTATAATGTGGATTTGTTTTAGTGTATATATTATATTTCATTCTTCATATTTCTGCTACACGTGTTTCCGGTCTCGTGATCTTCTTCAGGCAAATAAAAGGAATAAATTTTAAAGTAATAAATTTAATTTATGTTCTTTTCATGTTTTATTGCTCGTATTTGTAGTGAGCCTTGATCTCATTTTTCACTTTTGCCAACAGTTCAAAGATATAAAAAATATTAAAAGAACATAAGGTTGATTTAGCAATCAGTTCTTAGAATCGATCAGCCAGACTCTTCTCACATAAGATTTGTTTATAGTGGTAAAAGCCTGTCCAAAACCAGCCACACTTTTAAGAAACAAACGCAGAGAACTTATGCATATAGTATGCCACAAGGTCTCCAAAAAGTTTCTCGGGTTTTGAAATCCGAGTCATCCTTCCCCTAGGCTGGTTGCCAACCAAGGCTGTAAGGCTTAGGCTGATCTGCTATTTATTCATAATACGATGCAATGCAGAGAAACGATAAATTCATAACTTTCCCAAAGGTATTTGCACATATGTAAGAAACTCGACTGGAATTCGAACTCTGCTCTTCGATTTCTCAGTCCGAGCCGCTATCCCTTATGCCACCGCTTCGCCATCGCGTATTGGTTACCAAACACATCTCTCAAGCCATTAATCCTGTGGTGTTTCGACCCTAACTCACGTCCTATACTATTACAAGATTCCATTGAAAACTTAGTTCAATTAATTAAAACGTTCCCCCTGTGATCAGCTACGAACTATCAAGTAACGCAAACCAATTTCTGTGTGCAGTTAGATCCACACTGGGTATCCCTCACCTTTGAGCATGTGCTATATATAGCTAAGTCTCATAAGTATCTATTCTTGGATAAACGCACATATCTAAGAATATTAATGCGGTGACCTAATGCTGCTAAAGATCTCTTCGAAGAAAAAAAAAATTAAATGAACCGTAAAGAACGAACGCTTAACTATATTAGGAACTCTTTTATGAATAAGGAAAGATTGATAGCTTCCTTACGCCGCGTGTAAATACTGGAGAGTGACCATTGTGGCTGTCTACCTCCTTCTTTTAGAAAGAAAGAAAAAAATGGAAGCAAGCTGCAGGGAAAGCCGAAAGGCGAAATGGACCTGTCAGGAACATCGGTTGAAACATTGTTCTTGTAATGGATGATGTTGAAACAGAAGACTTATGCCTAAAAATAAATAAATAACTGAATAAATAATAATAATAATAATAATAATAATAATAAGAAGAAGAAGAAGAAGAAGAAGAAGAAGAAGAAGAAGAAGAAGAAAAAGAAAAAGAAGAAAGGACGAATCAGTGTTAATGAGGGCGGATTCGAGTAGGGAAAAAGAAAACTCTTAAAAATTAAAAAGTGTCGTCTGCCAAGTCGTCAGTTACCCGCATTGTAACCGGACTCAATAGTGAGAGAAAAAGGGGAGTGAGAGAAAGTGAAAGAATAAAGAGATCGTCTAAGAGAGTTAGGTGTGGCGAGAAAGAGAGAGAAAGAGAGAGGGAAACAAAAAGAGAGGTACGGGTGTAGAGAGAGATAAAAGGAGAGTGAGAGAAATGAAAGGGAAATAGAGAGTGGGGTAGAAAGAGAAATATATATAGAGAAAGAACGGCAGATGTGTAGAGGGATGTAAAAAAAGTGTGAGAGAAACGGAAAGAAAAAAGAAAAAGGGGTGTAGAAAGAGAGAAAGGGGGAGTGAGAGAAAGGAAAAAGATAAATGCAGGGAGAGGTAAAGGGTGGGAAAGAGAAGGGGAAGAGAGAGAGAAAAAAACGTGTAGAGAGAGAATGAGAGAGTAGAAGAAAGAGAAGAAAAAAGAGAGAGATGCTGAGAGAGTAATAAATAGATTGAGCAGGTGTAGAGATAGACATCAAAGTAGTGTGAGAGAAACGGAAATAAAAGAGAGAGAGAGAGGGTGTTGTGAGAGAAGGAAAGGAAGAATGAGAGAAAGGAATAAAAAAATAGATGTAGAAAGAGAGAGAGAGAGAAGTAGATTAATAGAAGAAAAAGAAATAGGGGACGTCTAGACAGAAAATAACGAGAGTACAAAAAAGTGAAAGAAAAGAGAGTGAAGGGTAGAGAAAGAGTAGAGGAAAAAGTTGAAAAAAAAGGAATTAAAAAACAGAGATGTAGAGATAAACGGAGACAACGAGAAAGAGAAGAAGAAGAAGTGTATACAGAGAGAAATAAAGAGAGTGCAAGAGCACTACGTTCATGAGCAATTACAATACTTCGGCCTTAGCTCCTGTGTCAATATTTGTAAATAATTGCTATGTAATGATTCAAGGTAGATATAAAAATACTCGAAATTAAACCATTAAACCGGTAGCAGGGCATTAAATCATTTTTACTACTACCTTTATATTATAATATTCGACGCACTTTGGATCCGGTTGTCTGCCATGGCAAGGTTATATTTTAATTTGGGAATCAAATTGTTTCCGTCATAACTGTCACTGCTATACATATATTTAAATTTTAGAGACCCATGGGTTCCATTTGTTCTACCACTGCAGTACTTATATTTTAGTTTTGGAGCCATATTGGTTCCGTATGATCTGCCACTGCTACACTTATATTTTAATTTCAGAGCTCAATCGATTAGATTTGGTCTACCACTAAAGTACTTATAGTTTAGTTTTGGAGCCCTATTGGCTCCGTATGGTCTGCTACTGCTATCCTTATATTTTAATTTAAGAGCCCAATCGATTTGTTTTGGTCTACCGCTCCAGTACTTATATTTTGCTTTTGGAGCCATATTTGTCCCGTATGGTCTCCCACTGCAAAACTTATAATAGAATTTTAGAGATCCATCGCTCCCCTTTGGTCTACCACTGCAGTACTTATATTTAACTTTTGAAGCCATATTGGTCCCGTATAGTCTGCCACTGCTATTCTTACATTGGAATTTTAGAGACCCATCGGTTCCCTTTGGTCTACCACTGCAGTACTTATATTTTTGTTTTGGGGCCATATTAGTTCCATATGGTCAGCCATTGCAATCTTTATATTTTAATTTTAGACCCCCATCAGTTCCGTTTGGTCTACCACTGCAGTACTTATATTTTAGTTTTGGGGCCATATTGGTTCCGTATGGTGTGCCACTGCTATCCTTATATTTTTATTTTGACGAGCTTCTGTCGGACGTGGCTCCCCAGAACTTATCCATGCATGTGATCCAATATACGCAGTTAGTCTCCGAAATTGCCTTACAACGTCCCTAAAAGCCCACAGTCCGACTTCCTTCTCAAACATCCATGTATGCATCTCGGCGATATAACGACTGCTTACATCAAACGCTCTCATTCTCACCTACATTATCACAGAATGCATGACTGTCTAAATTTCAGACACAAATGGAACAGATGCCTGAATACCTTTAGAATGTTATCAGAATATTTCGTGTACATCTGGATACACAGATTAACACCAGATGAAAATCTTTTAGGGTGTTAGAATTTTATTTTCGGTCAGTATTTTGATAGATGAATTTCATTTATTGATTGATTTCTTATTTTTTCACGGCTTATCAACCATTTACAAATTATTTAAGGCCAGGATATATTTTTAGATTGCAAGAATTTTTTGTGGGGTTGATAATAATGATTTACTGATACAAGTTCTACTATTTAACGGGGTGGGGGCAGAAGATGCGTATTCCCGCCTTTCCTAATTGCATTTGCATGTAAGTGAATGTAACGAACTCTATCAGAATTAGAACTCGGCTCTCAGATTTCCAGTTACGAGCAGTTATCCATTGCACCACGTGCACATCCATGTTTATAGCACCTGGTATTCCCAAGCGGTCACCCATCTTGTTACTAACCAGGCTCGACGTTGTTTAACTTCACTGATTGTACGAAGATCAATGTTTCAACATATGTCCATAAGCCTTAGATAGATAGGAAACCTTATGTATCACTTGTTTTTTTATATTAGAAACACACTCAAAAACACACACACGCGCAGATAGATAGATAGATAGATAGATAGATAGATAGATAGAGATAGATAGATAGATAGACTGCAGCCTGTGATAGATAGATAGATAGATAGATAGATAGATAGATAGATAGATAGACTGCAGCCTGTGATAGATAGATAGATAGATAGATAGATAGATAGATAGATAGATAGATAGATAGATAGATAGATAGATTACAGACAGTGGATAAATAGATAGATATTAAGAGACTGAGAGGGATAGATTAAATAAGAGATAAAAGGAAATAGAAGAGTGAGACAGGAAAAGTGTGGGAGAGAAGTGGGTTTGATAAAAGGGAGACAGACTAAGAGAAGCAGAGGGTGAGTGCTGGAAAGAAGGAGACAGAAAGAGAAGGGGTGATATGCTGGGAGGGAGGGGGTTCTTGCGAAAAGTGTGTCAGCAGAGAAAAATAAAAACGTAAAAAAATAATTCATAACTGAAGACAAAATAAAATAAATAATACAAAACAGTAACGGAGAGAAATTGAAAACCCAAGGGTATTCGAGAGAGTGTCAGAAAACGGGAGACACTATGAGAAGGAGAGTGTGAACCTTAGCGTGAGAGAGAGTGCGTGCTTGCGCATGTATATGTGTGTGTGTGTGTGTGTGTGTGTGTGAAAGAGAGAGATATATTGATAGAAACCTATAAATTGAATCTGAGATGGGGAATGTGAGAGTTCAAGCGAGAGATAGTTTGAAGAGAGAGAGAGAAAGAGAGAGAGAGAGAGAGAGAGAGAGAGAACCAGTCTGTCTATGAGAAAAAAATGAAAGTGAAAATAAGTGTGGGAATGAGTAAGAGAGAGGGGAGAGAGATACTGGATAAGAGTGAAAGTGAGAGAGAGAGGGCTGCGTTATGGAAAGAAAGAAAGAAATCAAGAAAGAAATCAAGAAAGAAAGAAAGAAAGAAAAAAAGAAAGAAAGAAGGTGAAAATAAGGGAGAGAGAAAGAAAGAGAAAAAAAGATTGTCGGAGTCATAGAAACAGAAAGAGAGTGAGAGAAAGAACAGGAGAGTGAGAATAAGTAACAGTTTGAGAAAGTGAGACAATGAGAGAGTGTGTGGGTGAGAGAGAAATAGGGAAAGTAAAAATGAAATGTCTGAGAGTGCGATATTTAATGAAAAAGAGGGAAACTAAGAGACAGTCTGAAAAAACAAGAACTATTGTGAGAGACAGAGAAAGAACAAGATGGCGAAAGTATTAAGCAAATGGCTTCTTAGTTCAAGGCAGCTGCATTGGGGTCGTTTGGCAAATGAGATGAGAAGCGGGAAAACTCGATTGACGACTGCAAGAGACTGTAAAGATAAATGAAGTGGGGCTGGGGGTAGCAGTCAAGCACATTTGCGGCTATGGCAAACGAGGGATGTCGTTTTTAAAATCATATTCTAGCCGAAGTTCGAACTGGGGCGGAGAGCATCCTTAATGGGAGACCTTATGGCGGGAGGCTCAGACCCCAGATCAAAGGGTGCGATTAATCGGCATTGACCTTTTACAAGTAATTATTTACACCACGGGGGGATCGTGGATTTTACGACCAATAACCAAGATCTCCCAAAACAAAACAAAAAAGAAAGAAATTATCTTTCTATTCTTATTTTAAATCTATTCTTTCTTTCTTTCTTTCTTAATATTTTCCCTTCCTTTCTTATTTTTAATATTATCCATTCTTTTTTAATATTTCCTTTTCTTTCTTTCTTTCTTTCTTTCTTTCTTTCTTTCTTTCTTTCTTTCTTAATATTTTCCCTTCCATTCTTATTTTTAATATTATCCATTCTTCGTAATATTTTCCCATTCTTTCTTTCTTTCTTTCTTTCTTTCTTTCTTTCTTTCTTTCTTTCTTTCTTTCTTTCTTTCTTTCACAATATTATTCTTTCTTTCTTTCTTTCTTTCACATTCTTTCTTTCTTTTTCTTTCTTTCTTTCTTTCTTTCTTTCTTTCTTTCTTTCTTTACTAGGTTTGCTTGCCTTGAATTGGCAGCCAGTATTGCAGAGAGAAATTCAGGATTCCAAAACAGCCTGAAGAGGGATGGATTGCGTCAGGTTAACTTACCACAGACACACTACTGCTGTTTCTTTTAAAAAATTATATTATTTTTTTCTATTTATTATAATTTAATATTTATTGGTATATCTGAGCTTGACTTTTTTTTTAAGAATATCTTATTTGCAAAGTCGAATTTTGGACAGGCATACTTTTAAATCGTTTTTCAAAGATTCTAGCCGTGATTTTTAATATTATTTATTGCAGAAAAATCTTGTTTTGCAAGAATATGCCATTGAGAACAGAAGAATTATTTCTCTTGCTTTTTTTTTGTAATATTTAGAAATTCACCCTAAAGGAATGACCAAAATGACGTAATATCTGTGGTTTAATATTTCAAATCCACTATCGTCTCTTTTTTTGTATTAACTCTTCCTGTTCAGTAATATTCAAATTTGCTGACATACACGCAATTAAAACAAAGGAATTTCCTACCCAATCTAAAGATCATATGTCATGTGCGTGGACAGTAATAAAGTTACTGGGAAAAAACTTACAATTTTGAGTAGGAAAAAAACCATAGGAAAAAAGTCGGAATTAATTTAAATGTTTATAATTTGTATGTTAAATATTTATTTTTACATGTACAGGGTGTAACAGCAAAATTGTCCAAATCGTGTAACAGTAAAATTGCCCAAATCGTGTAACAGTAAAATTGTCCAATTGTTAGTTTAAGCTCTGGACCGTTCTATCTTAGAAATGATTAAAGATATCTTACTGGAATTCTCCGAGGTTTTTATAACACAATTGGACTCTACTTTGAACAATAAGAATGTATAATTCCTTTCCAAGCTTAACAGAAGAATTGTGATGAAATCGATCATAAACGAAAATGACATGTTCATTATTAATTAATCATAGCTAAAAATCGGAAGCTCATGAAGGATTGAAATAAAGTTTATATATATATATATATATATATATATATATATATATATATATATATATATATATATATATATATATGTGTGTGTGTGTGCGTTTGCGTATGTGTGTGTGCTTGCGTGTGTGTGTGTGCGTGTGTGTGTGTGTACGTATTATTCCAGGATAATTTTCCAACTGATCCAAGATGGTCTTCGCCCTCTCTAAAATCCTAACTTTCTGTCCAGGTTTCATGTACGGTTTCATTTTCAAGTCTTTTTTCACTACTCTTTGGACTATCATCGCTGAAACTCTTTTCTCTCGTGCCAAACGTCTTATGGATTGAGTTGGATCTTTTCTAATTGATCTCTTTAGCTCTAAGTTGAAATGTTGATCCTTCTTTCTGTTGTGACCTCCTGATCCAATTTTCTTCTCTACCGTTCCCTCTTTGTACAACTTATTCACCGATCTTTTGATTGTTCTTGAATGGACTTTGAAGATGGAAGCCAGCGTATGATTGTTGGTACCATTACTGAAGGCCTGAATGATCTTTTTGCTCTCACCATTGCTCAGTTGGGATGACTGGGTCTGATACAAAACGAATTTTAACCTGCTGAATTTCTAATTGAATAACTCAAAGGGTTTTTCACTGATTCTTACGACAAATGGTGTCAAGATGGTTAAACGTCTTATCTGAACACCTGGAAAAATGAAACTCAATTAGTTTAGTGATTTTTTCATATGTTAAAAATTTGGGCGATGGCCAATTTTGCTGTTACACCATCTGGAAAATTTTGCTGTTACACGATTTGGAAAATTTTGCTGTTACACGATTTGGAAAATTTTGCTGTTACACGATCTGGAAAATTTTGCTGTTATACCATCTGGAAAATTTTGCTGTTACACAATTTGGAAAATTTTGCTGTTAAACGATTTGGAAAATTTTGCTGTTACACGATTTGGAAAATTTTGCTGCTACACCATCTAGAAAATTTTGCTGTTACACAATTTGGAAAATTTTGCTGTTACACGATCTGGAAAATTTTGCTGTTACACGATTTGGAAAATTGTGGTCTTCCTGTCGAACAATACACAAGTTGCGAAGGCGTTCTTATAGCTGCACGTAGCGTTGATGAACTCTTCTTTGAAGCGGTGAGGGTCCCAACAGGATACTGCTGGATAATGGTGCTTACTGTCGATTCTTCACGTTGAAACCATTCTATGACACGCCAGACCGAAGGATGGTAATGACCAACGAGGTTGAAGAATTTATTATTCCACACTTGGTAGATGTTGGAATCTTTCCAATCTGATGCTGCCCCAATTATAGAAAAATCTAATATTTTTGTTCTATTTCACAGTTTTAAAGCAAAACTCATTAATTTATCATCAATTCTGCATATTCCATTAAGGAAACTGATTGACATATTAACCTCTAAAAAGTGAGAATTTGATAGTTGGCCTTTCTATTAAAGACGCTGAAACAGTGCTAACATTTTCCTGTTTCTTTTTCCTGTGACTTTTTACGCGACATTTTTCCCGTGACTTTTTTCCGTGATCTTTTTTTTAACTGTGACATTTTTCCTGTGACATTTTTACCTGTAACTTTTTTACCTGCTACTTTCTCATGTGACTTTTTACCTGTGACTCTTTTACCTGTGACTTTTACCATGTGACTTTACCCGTGATCTTTTTTTACCCGTGACGTTTTTCCTGTGACTTTTTATCTGTGACTTTTTATCTGTGACTTTTTATCTGTTACTTTCCCATGTGACTTTTTACCTGTGACTTTTACCATGTGACTTTTACCATGTGACTTTTTACCGTGATCTTTTTTTTTACCCGTGACGTTTTTCCTGTGACTTTCTATCTGTGACTTTTTACCTGTTACTTTCCCATGTGACTTTTTACCTGTGACTTTTACTTGTGGCTTTTTCCCGTTTAATTTGTCCTTTCTAGATGTGTAATTTTTCTGAGGATATTTTCATTATTTCTTTGCAAACTCTTATTAAGGGTGTTCAAAACCCACCCACTTTATATATTACGTATACGTTTATTTATTATGACAATAACTTAATTTAAATGTTGATATATACACTTATTATGCTTTGGACTTCTTTCGAAAATAAATTAATTAATAACCTGTAATTAAAAATTTTAAATTAAAAAAAAATTAATTTTAATTTAAAAAAATTAAATTAAAAATTCTCGCGGTACCTACGATCCTCTCGTGACACACCGGTTGAAAATCAATTTGTTAGATAATCGTTGACCCCACCAGGAGATAAATTCTGTTGTCTAGCCACCGTCGTCACCTGAAAAGCCTGGTGGGGAGACCAATTTAATCGCCAATACTGCAATAAGAGATGGGTTACATTATACCAATAGCGTTAGATATAAAGATTAAACTAGGCTTAATGAATATTAGCGTTTAGAGCGATGAGGATTTACTCTTATGTAATGGTTAACGAGCTAGTCTGATAGCGTATTTTTATTGAGTAGTGAATTTGATCATCACTGACGATCCATACTTGTAACCTTGAGCCACAGTCAAGCTAGACTCCTCAACGTGATTCATAGGTTAGCAAGATGATCTGGAGGATCATTACCGCTAAATCGTGAGTTCAAGCTCCACTGTGTCTGTTATATCTGTGGCCGTGTGTCCAAACTGTTCGAGAGCAACTCAAGTTAGAGGGTTATATTTAAACTTGTTATAATGAATGCGGTATGTGATATGAATGAAAGAGGAGGTTATAGGAGAAGGGGGGATACATAACGATTGGCCCTTTACTAACCCAAAATAATCAAAAGCCCTCTGACTGGAACTTGCTCTTTACATTTAGAATAGGTTAAACTTAGTACATATATACCCTAACAAACTATTACGATCATGTAGTGATTTAGACCCTCACAGGGCGCCCTACACAAGTAGCCCTATGTTAGACTAGGCTAGGCTTAGAAGATCGATATTAATCATACTTCATTATGCGTAGATGTATGCGTGTGTGTATAATTAAAGTACATATGACTATGCGAGTACAAGCAGTCATTATGATTATTAGCTAAGTTAGATACAAGGCCATAGATATTGGGAATCCAATGAAGATTAAACTCATTGCATCAGCGAATAGATGAGCAGGACTTCAATTTCACCATGACAGACGCGCTTTTAGTTATTTAATAAGCTGAAACAAGGCGATAGAAGTGAGGCACCCAGTGAGGATCGGATTCCTTATACTAGCAAATTGACCAACGAAACGAGTTTGCTCGCCATTGAACCAAAAGAAACCCTCAAGTTACTAGTCGTGTGTGTGTGTGTGTGTGTGTGTGTGTGTGTGTGTGTGTGTGTGTGTGTGTTCCTGTAATTTATGCGCACGTGCGTACGTATGAGTGTGCATATTTGATTCGCGGTCTTGCATCTGTGTGTTTGGGGATTGATTTTTTGTGACATGCATGTGCTAGAGAGGACGCAAGTGGGGAAGTTAGTAAAAGGAAAGAAAGAGAAATAGAGAGAGCGAGAGAGAGAGAGGGGGAGAAGAAAAGAGACAAAGAGTGTGAGTGAGAGTGTGAGGAAGAGGAAGAGGTTGTAGAGAGGGAAGGAGAAAAGGCAGACAATTTAGAAATGTCTGCGTTCGAGCGCCTTTTTTTTTCTTTTTTCATTTTTCCTCTCTTTTTTTTTTTTTTTTTTTTGTAAAAGGAGTTTTAATTTTTCTCCCTCAACATTCAGGTTTTGAGGTTTGATATTAATGATGAGGGTGGTGAAGGCGGTGGTGGAAGCCGGCCACGCTGGAGGGTCGTGTCGTTGGGTCGGGGGCGGCTATCTTGACGATGTTGACGACTGTAGTGGGTCAGCAGTGATCAGTCGGAGAGAAGGCAGAAGAGTGGGAAAAGGGGTCTGTGAATAGACGAGGAAGAATAGCAACGAAAACCAAATAGGGTTAAGGGGCCAATAGTAAAGTTTTAGGGGGCAAACGAAGGTGACAGTAAGAGAAAATAGGATGACCGGGGGGGTGTAGAGAGCAGAATTGATGAGCCGAGATAGTTGCTAGTGGGTAAGGTTTAGGGCTGGATGAATGAAACCTCTTGTCTCTGCGGCTGTGTTTTGTGGTGGCAGTCTGGTCGGCAGTTGGGGCTGGAAGGAAGTGGCTAGGCAAAGAGAAACTGGCGTAGGACGATTCAATCGCGGTTGTCGTGCGTAGTTGGGTTGGGTAGTAACGGTAAAGTTCGCTCGCAAAAACGCAAACTGACACATACACATATATCATTAGTACACACGTATAGACACATACGAAGATGGATTAATATACAAGGGGGTTACAAAAGTAAGTAGAAATACGTACGCACATAGAGAAAGACTTAAACATGCACAGACGCGCATGTGCTAAAAAAAATGTCCGCAGCACTATTTTATTGGAACATCTGACGCGAGTATATTTGCAATCTAATGAGAAATATCCCACATAAATATAGAGATATGCAAATCGAGGTGCATATAAAAAATGCGTAGGCATAGAGACACATTAATGCATATATATATATATATATATATATATATATATATATATATATATATATATATACTGTATCACAGACTGTATCACAGCTCATCAGTGTGGCTAGACGTCCGGTTGCCTCTAGCTAGGACCGAAACCCGACTGAATTAGCTTCAGTCGAGGATGCTACCACTAAGCCGTTGTCGCACGGCGGGATGAAGTCGAATTTAAGCGTATTTATTTTTAGATAAACACACAATAACTGGGAGAACTCGATTCGATTTACCGAAGAGTCTTGCATTATTAGCCGTAATAGTCACTGTTTACAAACCCACTTCCTCCCAGAGAGCTCAACTGAAATAAATTTTTCAGTAGCATATATATATATATATATATATATATATATATATATATATATATATATATATATATATGTGTGTATGTATATGTATATTTTTTTTTATCCTTTCACCGCAAGCAAAGGCAACAAAGCCACTAACACGCAGGGGGTTACTGAGTATGTATGAAAGAATATACGAAAAAAATTATTAAGGAAAGAGAGAACAATAAAAGAATAGAAATTAAGTAGAAAGATGTAAATCTTTGTAAGATCAAAGTTGACTGGCAAGCCGGAAAAGAGTTCTACAAGTGACAAGTTCGAGAAAGGAAACTGTTAGCATAGAACTTACGGTTGCATCTAGCCAATTCAAATCTTAAATGATGAGACCTTACCGCCAATCTAGCACTGCGAGTAAATTCATAAAGTTTAAGTACAATGGAGGAAAATAATATTTATTTTGAAAATACAAAAATATGGCACAAGCCAAAAAAAAAAAATTAAATAGGGTTTTAATCTGTTTTATCTTAAACTTACTGATTCAAACATACCACAATAGTCCTTACACCAAGACAACAGACTCTTACTTACCATTCTTACTACAGCCATCATAATACCTCTATATAGTCATCAGCAGTTCCCATATGTATCATAGAGGAAAGTTCATTAAAGCAATTACTATGAAAGTATTTATAGCAAAGGCACGCGGAGCCTACTACTGTAAAATGATCAGATCGTGTTGTCAGTCTAGTATTGTGCTTAAATTTGTAAAGTCTAAGTACCATAGAGATAACTAATATTTATTTTAATAATACAAAAATGTGGTACAAGGCCAAAAGGCGAGGATAGGGAAAGACTGGTCTTCAGCCTTACACCAAAAAAATACATTCTTACTTGGCATTCTTACTACAGCCACCATAATACCTCAGAGTCTCTATGTAGTCCTAACTAGTTCCCGTATGTACTGTAGAGGTGAGGAATAAAAATAACCACTTTTAAAAATGAAACCTCAGTTAATATTTACAAGGATTACAATTTTACATGCAAGAAACTAAGCAAAATAGTATACTATTAAGGAAATCTCATCAGAACAATTATCACAAAAACATTTATAGAAAAAGGTACAGGGTAGCTATATTACATAGGTAGGAATGTCACTGATGCCAAGATGCCAGGTCAGGACCAATAACATTGCAAATTCTTTTTTGGATGTTATCAACGATCTTTAAATATATAGCAAGGGCACCAGACTATATGTGGCAGCAATCTTCTAAGCAAGCATGGATAAATGGTAGACTTATAAATCTGTAAGATAGATTCTGGCGCGAAACACTGTCTAGCACGACACAGTAAACCAACTTTCCTATCAGCGGACTTAGCAATTATATATATATATATATGCGTATCAATTGCTTCGAAAGCAGTCAGAGCATCCTGGTTGGGTCTTGAAGACTAAACAAAAACTCGAAGAATAATGGAATTACTAATACTCTCACACAACATAGTATTAGAAACAAAAGCAAAATATACAAAACGAAAATTAACACTCTCTTTTAAAATGGATAGAAGATTAGCCGAAAGCACTAGTGTACTATAATCATAGTTTCGGAGAGTTTCAAACCTCATAAAACAAAAAAGTAAACTCACTAGAAAATGGTAATGTTAATATTAGCCGTTTCCTTATAAGGAAACATTTGGTATTCATTGAGCCATGGCTGCTTTCGGTTAACATTTATAAAATCTTTCTACTGAAACAATTCTGTTATTTCTCTTCCCAGTATTGATAAGGGTTTCCTTCCTAACTTTTTTATGTAGTACATCTGGCAACAAGGCCACTGATCGGGCGATTGAAAGTTTTGAGGAGCGTGGAACCACCTCTTAATTGCTAACCCGGGGTGGTAGCACCTGTTAGGGTCCCAGCTATGGGCAAATACTGAACTCCCAGATAAAAATAAAACACTATGAATGTATAAAAAATAAATTTTTACATAAAAAAAATTACCAACAATACTGATTTATAGCAGAATGCACAACAATACATTTTATCTGGAGTTGAAGGCATACAATTGCGTTCAAATATTTAGACGTTCATTAAATAAACCATAGAGGTTGATATGAAATGAGTTTCATGATATAAATCCATATAATATCCGACAATTTCTTAAATCAAACTGTATTCCATAATATAACTTCAACAAAACATAAAACACGCCCACATCTCTAGTAATTATGTCCACACAAACATGTATATGTACAAAAGCTGAGTATCATCTACCATGTATTCAACTGTGAAAGCAGAATAACATTTTTATTACTTCAAAGCCCCCCCCCCCTCCAAATCTTCTAGAGTCCTGGGCATGACGATAAAATACATCCGGAAGCAAGGTCTCTAATCGGGAAAAGTTTTGAGGAGCGTGGAACCACCTCTTAATTGCCGTTGTTTCCAGGTCTACCTTGACCTGGGGTGGTAGCACCTGTTAGGGTCCCAGCTATGGGCAAATAGTGAACTCCCAAACAAAAACAAAACACTATTAAAGTATAAAAATACATTTTTATAGTAAAATTACCAGCGATACATAGTTATAGTAGACATTTTATCTGGAGTTGTGTTCAAAATATTTAGATTTCGCCATTAAATAACCCATAAAGGTTGATATGGCCCGAAATAAAATCCACCAAAACACCAACATGAAGGAACTCTTTTATGGCATTAATCCATATAATATCCTACAATTTCTTAAAGAAATCAAACTGTATTCCAAAATGTAACTTCAACAAAACAACATAAAACACACATATCGCCGCCTCTAGTAATTATGTCCACAAAAAAGCTGAGTATCATCTACCATGTATTCAACTGGGAAAGCAGAATAACATATATCTTATTTTTATTACTTCAAACCTCCCAAGAAAATTAAATTTCGGCATTAAATGACCCATGAGGAGTTGATATGCCGCTACTCTTACTCTTAAATAAGCATGGGAAGAAGAATGAGAACGATCTCTCTGTGGGGATTAAGTGAAAGCTTTTCAGGAAGGGCATTGAGCATAACAGGCACTTGAAGAAGGCTTGAGGGTAGGTGCATAATGGGTAAAATATTGTTAGTATAACAAACAAAATGCGGGTGCTATTTCGAATAAAAAAGCATACGGTAATTCCTCATCTCAAAACTTCCGACAGTAGTCCTGGGTATGACGATAAACTACATCCGGCAGCAAAGCCTCTGAGTAGAAAATTGGAGATTTTGAGGAGCATGAAACCACCTCTTAATTGCTGAACCAGGGTGGTAGCACCTGCTAGGGTTCCAGCTATGGGCAAACAGTGAACCCCAAACAAAATCAAAACACTATGATAGTATAAAAATAATTTTATTTTTATATATATATATATATATATATATATATATATATATATATATATATATATATAAATTACCAACAATACTTATTTATAGCAGAATGAACAACACTACATTTTATCTGGAGTTGGAGGTATACAATTGCGTTCAAATATTTAGACGTTCATTAAATAAACCATGGAGGTTGATATGAAATGAGTTTCATGGATTTATGTCATGAAACTCTTTAGTGGCTTTATTACCTTGCGTGGGTGGGGGGGTATTTAAAAAAAGAAAAGATTAAAATAAAATAAAAATTTTCTAAGCCAGTGATTTCCAATTGGTGTGCTGCGGCAAACTGGTGTGCCGTGAGATGATCGTATGCCGCGAACTTTTTCGAAGTTCATTAATTAGATTATTATCGAAAGAAATCCAAAGTAAAATAAGTGTACGTGTCAAAATTAAAAGACATTAAATTGATTAAATGGCAAAGGATCGCAATAAAAATATTGAACAACAGATAATACGCCTGTGGAGTTACACCCACTTACTCCTAAAATAAACCGCCGCTAGAGGACACTCCTTAAGTCTTTTACTATCTCTCTTTGCGATTCTTTTCTCTAGTTTTTAGATGTAGTCGCACGTAGATAATAACGTTGACGCTGAGTCGCGTTCGCTTCCATTGCTCATCTATTGACTGTTGAACTGTTTCACATTCATGCATATATACATATGTGTCTATCACACACGCTTGTTACGCTTACTTCTACACAAACACTTTCACTATTTTAAATGCTTTCTTCTTTCATATTCATTGCTTTATCACGAGTTACCTCCTCCTAATGTTCGAATCTGCTCCTAGGAGTCACTCTCAAGACTATAAATACTCTGTGATAATTTTTTATCACCCACTTCTGATCTTATCCGCCACCAAGTAACCTCTCGCGGAGAACGCGTTCTCTTTGGAAAGCGCCTGAACAATACATACACACACAAACGTACGTACGCACATTCACCCACTTCACATACTTTGAACCCAAACGGATTTCACATTCTTTTGTTACACACATCATAGTCTTTGTCCCTTGTAACCTTTCTTGTTAATACATTATCATTTGTTTGTACATATATATTGCTTCTTGTCATTTCTTTACATATCTTTACGTGTACTCACATCCCGAGTCTGCCATGTTTATTGTGGGTATTTCAGGAGACAGCTTGTTATTCCCAATTTCAAACACCGACGTTACTAACGCTCGAAATAAGTTGGGAAGTCCATACAACCGCCAGCAACAAGTTGGTGACACCCGACGTGATCATTATCTTTCTCCTGATAACAAGAAACACACACTATCTGTCTATATTTCTAAGATGAGTTATTATGTGCACTATTTACATCATTCGGACTGTTATGCTAGACTACAAAAATCTCCTGAGCCGACCAAGCATAGAAATGATTACAATATTGGATGCCAGCGAAAATCAATGATAACACCGAAAATCGCAATAATAGCACTGGTAAAATGGTTGCTAAAGGCATTAATTTTATAAGACCCAGAAATTCATACACAGATGTTCTTAAGGACACATGGCACAGTGGATAAAGTCGTTGTTTAGATCCAGTGGCAGGACCCAAAGAGTTATGAGTTCAATACCTGTTTAAGGCGGTGGAGGACTTCGAGAGGTGAATTAACAGGAGATAACTGACATCCATTAGACGTGGAACTAGAACAGTCTACCCCAGCGAGCGAAATAAAGGGTTCAGTTTGACATTCCAACCACCTGAAGAAGGCCAGAGCGTATAACGGCCGAAACGATGTGATAAATATGGCAACAAAGATGAGGAGAATAGTCCGATAGTCCGAATAATGTAAATAAGAAACACACAAGCCTATATATCTACAGACTAAATATACATTTACAAGCCTTTTTCAAACCGAAAGCCAGTTTTCCGATCTATCATCATACCCTCGCAATACCTCATTTTGGCCATCCCTTGATGGCAAGTAAACTCGTTTCTTTGGTCAATTCGCTAGTATAAGGAATTCGATCCTCACTGGGTGAATTTCTAAATATTAAAAACAAAACAGCCAACAAACAAAAAACAATAGAAATACTTTTACCCTCTCACAGCGTCAAAGCAAGAATTTCTGCAATAGACAATATTAAAAACCAAAATATGGACCCCGGTAGAGAACCATTGTTCTCGAGTCTTTGAATCTAAAAACGATGGCGTAAAATTTATGCAAAAACTCTTAGCACTGTCTCTACGACATTTTAATGAAATCTTGATGTAAAGTCCAAATTACTTAATTTGTAAATTATTTTAATTAGTAACTAATATTGTTTATATATTAAAAAAAACAGAGTATATACATCAATAAATTGTATCTATTAAAAATAACGTATAAACAGAAAATATATTAAATAATTGTCGGACTTAATCCATTTCATATAATGTTGTCAATGCTTACGTTAAGATACGCTTCGTGGGCAGATATGATCGTTCGGGAAAGATCGTCGAAGATTTGTTGTTTATAAACAGTAATTTATACTTTGCTAACCAGGCGCTTCTCTGTAGCTGAGTGGTATAGCATGTCAGACCAATTGTCGGTACCATATAGGACACACGTTCGATTCCTGTCGGAGAACGCATATTTTCTACGAAATTACTCGAACATTCAAGTCGGTAAATGTAATTAATACTGTTTATTTAAAAAACAGAGCATTTACTTAAATAAATTGTATCTATTAAAATAACAGTCCGAATAATGAAAATAATGCAAGTAATCATAATACCTCATCTCAGAGATATAGACAGGTGTAGAAGAATTTCCTAACACAGCTCCATGATCATTTACTACATCGCATATGCAACATGAGGAAAAGCATTTTTTCTACAAATTTACAACTTTAGAATTTCCCCGCTTTCACATCATTCAGAGCATTCTTTTTTCTTGAGTTCAAAATCTTCTTTTTATGCATTTTACAAACCATTCTGGGCCGCTGCTTGCACCTACTGCATTGTTTACCTAAAAAAAAACATCAATCTATTGCAGTGGTTCTCAACCGGGATCCATATAACATTACTGGGGCTCCACACAAAAAAATAGCAAATTGTCGGGGGGAGTCGACGGTAATATTTTAGTGGTTGATAGAGCAATTTCGCTTCGGAACGGTTGTTACAACCAAGAATTGGAAATTTTACAGTAATCTATGCGAAAATGTAAAGAAATAGCAGAAATTACCATTACCATCGTCATACTTCTAGCCTTGTGCCAAACTTAGCAAATGACAATTACTTCTCGACACTTTTATTGAGCCCGAAGCGAAAATTAACCAAAGTCCATTCGCAAGTAGCAGTCCATCATTAAGCTGGACCTTCACCGTTGCATTTAAAAAGCAGAGAGTCAGGGTTCAATTACTGGTTCCTCAGGCGTCCTCGAAGAGGAAGTACCGAGGGAATTGAACCATTTCTGGCATTACCCGCTTGTGGGAATTCGGGCGCCATATTAATTTTAGCCTTGTGTCAAACTTTGGGAGATCAGAAAACATCTTCAATGATATAGTAAAGCGTCGATTAAGAAAACGATTTGGGGAGAATGTGTATTGAATCCAATAAATTTCTCATTTCGTAAAGAAGTTCTGTAGATCAGTCTATATCACTGAGATGAGGTATTATGATTACTTGCATTATTTACATTATTAGGACTCTTATCCTCATCTGCACTGTCATATTCACAGCGTTTCGGTCGTTGTACGCTCCGGCCTTCTTCAGGTGATTGGATCTCTGAGATGAGGCATTATGATTACTTGTATTATTTACATTATTCGAACTGTTATCCTCATCTTCATTGCCATATTCACAACATTTCTGTCGTTGTACGCTCCGGCCTTCTTTATGTGTTTGTAATTTCGAACCGAACCCTTTATTTCGTACAACAGAGCAGATTGTTCTAATTCCACTTGCCATGGCTCTTATGGATGTCTCAGTTATTTTCCTTTAATTCAACTCTCCTAGTTTTGGTTCTATCGACTAGACTCAAAGAGTTGTGAGTTCAATACCAGGCTACAGACCCATCTATCTGGTAGACGAAATAAAGGGTTCGGTTCGAAATTCCAGTCACCTGAAGAAGGCCGGACCGTACAACGGCCGAAACGTTGTGAATATGGCAATGAAGATGAGGATAAGAGTCTGGATAATGTAAATAATACAAGTAATCATACTACCTCATCTCAGAGATAAAGACAGATATTGAAGAAAAATTCCAATCACCTGAAGAACACCGGAGCGTACAACGACCGAAACGTTGTGAATATGGCAAAGAAGATGAGGATAACAGTCCGAATATTGTAAATGTTGTAAGAAATTCTTATATACGTTAATCATGGTAGGCTCACTTCAAGTAAGCAGTATAAAGAATCAAACGCATCTACATTGTCTTTGTGACACGTCTCTTCAGAACGTGAGCGATCATGACCCTCCATAGCTTCCTATCTTTCGTAGTTCTGTTCTTAGTTATTTTATGTTGGAATACACATTTTATCTTAAAGATATCATAAGGTGATAGAAAATCCAGGAAAATATTTTGCTGATTGAATGAAAACGCTATGGATTTATACGAAAAAAAATAACAGTTTATGAAATAAAAATGAAAAAAATTGTACCGTCATAATATTGGTATAAGTGAAAAAATCAGTTCGGTTTATGAAGTAAAAAGAAGAAAATATATTTACGTTATATTCAGGTACCAAAATCGCATATGAAAATTAAGTCTAGTGGGGTTTTTTGATGTTTGTTTTCGCTTCAATTTTTGGAAGCCACATATCAAACCGACTAACATAACGAGGTTGATGTAAATTATTTCCAATGCATGTTTTAAACAGACACGCACGCGCGCACGCACACACACACACACATATATATTATGAAATGGACAAAGTCCGACAATTATTTTAAGACATTTTTTATGTTTATACGTTCTTTTTATAGATAAAAATATTTAAGTAAATGCTCTGTTTATAATAAACAGTATTAACGACATTTACTGGACTGGATGTCCGAGCAATTTTCATAGAAAATATGCGTCCTCCGACAGGAATCGAACCTGTATCCTATACGGAACCGTCATATAGCCTGACGTACCTTACCGATTGAGGCACAGGGGAGCGTTTCGGTTAGCAAGGTCGATTTTACTGTTTTTAAACTACAATTTTCCATAATTTTCTCTAGTACATTCATATCTGCTCGATGCGTATCCAAATGTAAATAAATGACGTCATACATTATGAAATGGACAAAGTGCGGCAATTATTTTAAGATGTGTTTTATGTTTATAGGTTCTTTTTTTATATCCTTAGCATCCTTCTGTAGAACCACATCTCCTTCGCCACGAGTCTCTTCTTCATCTTTGAGGAAATCGTCCAACATTCGCTGCAATAAAGGAGGAGAGATGTCACATAGCAGCTCAGTATCCTTTTCTTTGTTACCAAAGAAATCCTCCTGTCTTGCAATACTCTGTCCAGCTTTTGGAATGTGTCCTTGGCCATCCCAATACGTCGACGGATCTCAGTGTCGCACTTACCGTCCTCTGTCAAGATGCTTCCCAGATATTTAAACTTCTGCGTCTCCTTGATTCTGCTGTTCCCGACCTGCAAGTCGCATTTCGGGCTCTTCTTACTGATGACCATGCATTCTGTCTTCTTGTATTTTATGCTTAGTCCTTTCTTCTCACTCTCCGTTGCTACCTTCTGTAAGAGATTTTGTAATTTCTTTTCCGTGTCTGATATCAGTACTGTGTCGTCTGCGTATCTTATGTTGTTAAGGTTGTGATGGCCAGTGCTAAATCCCGATAGGGTTTCCAATTCTCTCAGAATTGCCTCGCTGTATATGTTGAACAGGTCGGGTGAAAGAACGTATCCTTGCCTTACGACCCTTTCGATTTTCGTATATTCACTGAACTCGTTCCCTATGCGCATGCATGCTGTTTGCTGCCAGTATAGGTTCTTGATTATTCTGATATCTTTCCCGAATATATCAAGGTTGTTGGGCAGTTCCATCAGATCCTTGTGGTGTATTTTGTCGAAGGTCTATGCGTAGTCTATGAAACATAAGTACATGTCCTTCTGCATCTGGATCTCTCTTTATGATATACATTCTGAGCATGAATATCGCGTTCCTAGTCCAGGAGTCTCTAATGAACCCGCACTGTTCTTGTCCTATCTCTGGCCTGATCCTGCTGCGCGCTCTATTCAATAGATGATGAGTTTTGTCATGTGGCTCATCAGGCTTATTTTTCTGTGGAGTTCGCTTTCGTTTGCGCCTGGTTTCTTAGGAATAGCTATAAAGATAGATCTGCTGAGGTCTTCCGTTATATCCCCGCTGTTGTAGATTTCATTTGTTATTTAGGTGATCTTGTCTATGCCAAACTCATCTAAAGCCGTCAGTATTTCTGTTACAATTCCGTCTGGCCCAGGTGCTTTGTTTCTGTTCAATTTGGCCAGTACGGTTTTTACTTCGGTTTTCAGAATTATACGTCCGACGGTAGTTCCTTTTTGTCGGGGAAGAGTTTTCCAGTATAATCGCTCCAGCGTTGAAGAATTTTTTTCCTTCTCTAATATGAGTGTTCTCGTTGTCATATCAAGCTTAAAGAGCATAAGGGTGAGTCAGTGAACACGTTTGAGAGATTCGAAGAGAAAACGCATTTTGCTGGCCAAGGATGTTGATCCGTTATTTTGCTGAATGAAAAGGTTCTACCTTTCTGTTGAAAAGGTGACCCAATAAACGATGATAGAGTTGGATAGGAAGTTCTTCCACATATGGCGTCACCTGTCACTTTCAGGAAGCACTTCCAGTTTTAGTCATGTCTTCATTTCTTGGATCGAATTTCAACTTGACGACAGCCGTTGCCAATAGTAAAATCACCGGTGGACTTCGTCGTGGCTCGGAGAAATCATCGTTTTTGGATTTCCCGGATAAATCTGTTTTTCTAATGCATTTGTGTTAGAAAAATAAATTTATCCCCGAATTCAAGACGACAACAATTTCTTTCTGTGTCCTACGACAGTATAAAAGCAAACTGACTGGGATGAGTTTCCCTAACTTCATGGGTAAGTCATTTTTTTGGCTTCTGAATTTTTACCAGATCTTGTAAATAACGCAAATGATAGTTACTCCTACGGATTCGCTAAAAATGAGCATACCATGATGAAAAAATGACCCCCAAATTAATAAAAACAGAGTTTTATTGTCAAACTCTTTATAAGAGGAAAGCACGAAGGATTTTTTGTTTAAAAATTATTTTATCCTTTGATTTGATTATTCGAAATTTTGGTTAAAAATCTTGTGTAAGCGAGGTGGGTGGACAAACATTAGTATAGCGACTTTTTTTTTCGGTGAAAAATATTGATTTGGAAATTCTTGCATATAAAATAAATAATTGACATTTTATTTTTTTTAAACTTGACCCCCAGTTACGGAAAGTCTGCTTTGAATCGTACAATAAAAAATGGAGTAAACTAAGACATTATTTAATTAGAAAAGCTTTTAATTACTTTTATGAATAAGATATATTATGGATTCTATTGTCTTTGGCGGACGCTGGTTTTACTATTTAGAAAAACGGGGATATCCACTCAAATAAACAAAATAATGAAAAGTAACACAGACACACATGCATACATACATGACGGCATATTTCTAGTCGATTGCCGTCACATTAATTGTGCATCGTTGAAATTGGCTCTTTAGATCTACAGAAGGTTAGCATGGCTTATATGTGACATACTGTTGAAACTTGACTAATGCATGGAATAATAATGCAACACAAAATGTACTTAGAACAAAATGTATTGAAACAAGAAAGTGTACACAATATTTACATATAGTCTTTTGTATATTCCTGGTAAGACCGTTCCTGGAGAATGTGTTGACTGAGTCGCAGTCGGGCAGAGTCTCTGGATTGAATCTCTTGATTCCTCCCCTCTCTTCCCGGTACCAACCATATTTATATGGTCGGTAATCCACTATGCAAATTAGGTGGATCCTACCACAACACATACAAAAGAGGTCCTTGTAACAGCACGCACATACACACACAAATTTTAATTTATTGCTTAAACGTTATTTTTAATGGATACTCATATTTAAGTAGACGCTCTGTTTTTTATTTATTTATTACCATCTACCGGTCTGAATATTCGAGTAATCTTGTAAGAAAAATATGCATATTTCGAGAATCGGGAAGAAATATGTGTTCAAAAGCACTGTTCAGCGTTCGCCGTTTAGGTAATTCTTCATGACCGAGAGAGCAAAACACGTCAGATGACGGTAACCCTAGGGAATGTAGGTTCGAATCCTCCCAGTTGTCTAATAAGATTTGTCGGATATTCAGGTCGGTAGATGGAAATAAATGAATATAGTGTTTAATATATAAATACAGACTGAATATTAAAAATATAGTTTCAACAATAAATCAAAATATGTCGGATTAATATATAAAAAATCCATTTTCTAAAAAATTGACTTCGTTGCGTTTACGTTAAATGAAAAACCCATTCCTATATATATATATATATATATATATATATATATTCTGGTGATGTTCTATAAGTTTTAATCAGGATCTGTCTTCCTTTTTTTTTAATAATTTCTGGATTTTATGTTTAAATATGTGTGTCTCTTTGATGATTTTGTGTTCGTTCTCAAGTATTAAAGAGGAAATGAAGAAATGAAAAAATTAAGACAGTTCTTGGTTAAAACTCGTCTAACATCACGCGAAAACACACATACTTTAGGGATATATATATATATATATATATATATATATAGTTAAGCACAGAGAGCCGGACAAACTTACCAAGGTTTAGCCTAAGCGGATCGCCAGGGATGCCTTCCCTGACAATCCGCTTAGAAAGATCGCGTCAGCGCTAAACTCGAGTCACAAACAGACCCGACCTTTCATAGGATTTAAAGTTGGTAATCGTTTTTTTGCTCAATCTAGGCAATCTAGGCTTCGAGCACTTTGTTGAGTTTGTCTACAGGCCGTTTTTTCCTTTTTTTTTTTTTTTTTAGTATTGTCGGTTTTATTCGAGACTGTATCTGAATAAGAGTTTAGGTTTTGGCAAGCTGTCCGTTTGTTCCATCATCGGTTTTTGTTTATATATATATATATATATATATATATAGTATTTACATTAGTCGGACTATTGCCCTCATCTTTGTCGTCATATTTGTCACAACGTTTCGGCAAGGAAAAGATATAATTTGTTTCTTATAGGCATTGTGAAATATGAAAATAAAACATAAGAAATGAAAACACTTCTTTTTTTTTTTTTGCTTCGCAAATTCATGTTGTTTTGATTTTGGTCTTCCTTCATCCCATTAATCATTTCAATTTTTAATGTTTTAATTGTATGTAGGGTGTTTATGGGAGTAAATGTATCTTTGCAATAAATTATTAATCTTTTCCCAGTCGACCCTGATGAGCGTGGGAACGAAACCGGTTGGTCTGTCTTCATGTTTTCATTTATTTTTTTATTTTTTATTTTCATATTTCCCAATGCCTATAAGAAACAAATTATATCTTTTCCTTGCAATATTACGTTTTTGTACCTCTAAGAATTTATTTAAATATATATATATATATATATATATATATATATATATATATATGTGTGTGTGTGTGTGTGTGTGTGTGTGTGTGTGTGTGTGTGTATTTTTGGAAAAATAAAAAATATTGAAAATTAAAATCTTCAGACACACTGGGCTGTACATTAATATTCTTTCGTTTTTATTATTATTTCATTTAGATTCCTCGATTAGTTTCGGCCAACATGGCCATCATCAGGAAAAAAAAATTCTGCTTTCTGGTAGCAATGAACTACAGAAATGAATGTCTTGATGGAGAAAACGAACTTTTCTCATTATATGAATTTTTGTCTTTATATATATATATATATATATATATATGCATCTGTGTGTATATGTGTGTGTGCGTGTATGTATATATATATATATATATATATATATACAATATTATATCAAATGTTATTTTCTTGTTTGTGAAGCCCTCCGTAGGCGAGCGCTCAAAATAAAATACACTTTTCTTAAACTTAATCTGAATTAAACCAAATATTACTTATTTTTGGTTTAAAATATCACAGAAAACTATATTTTTTAATAAGAGTGTGGGTTTTTTTTATGAGGTATTGACAGATTTATCGATAGCTTAATGTTTGGTATTTTTAAGTAACGGGCACATGACTGTAAAACTACTTGAATACAATTAGAACGCCTTTTATATATTTCTAACTACTTAAAAATTTAGGAAAATATTCTAAGTAAACAGAATCTAATATTTTATTGAATTTTAGGTACTTTGCTTATCGTCTTATTTACGAAGACGCATGTTGAGGATATGTTTGAAAATTATCAATAAATTTTATATTTACTATGGTTACCAGTCGTATTTTCTGATAAGGTCAATTTATACTTACAAAAATCGTCATGTTTATGCATAGACACACACACACACAAACACACACATACACACAGACAATCAAAATTCTTTTGAAAATATTTTTTTTCATAAAATTAAGTGTGGGTTGGGGTAACAGATGTAAAAAATATTTTTACAATGATTTTCTAAAAAAAAAAGTTTTAAAATATTTTCATTAATTTGTGACTACGTCCTGAAAATTTTCTTTAAAATGCGACAATTAACTGATTTTTTTTTGTATGTTTTCACTGCAAAAAAAAAAAAAAAAAAAAAAAAGCTAAAATTACTTATATTAATCTTTGGCCCTCCACTGACGTAAGAAAAACAAAATTTTTAACCAAAATTTGAAACAGACTAAAAAGGATAAAAAAAATATAATTTAACAATCAAAAAAACTTCGGTCTTTACTCTTAAATAATAACATAAAAATTTTGCCAATAAAACTTATTAAGTTTGGAGCCTTTTTTCATCATGGTATACTCATTTTTTCAGCGAATCTTTATATATATATATATATATATATATATATATATATATATATATATATATGCATCCAAGCCGAGTGTCTTTTATTTGTATCGTCGCGCCTCTGTCTTTATCGGCGTGTCCACAATGAATGTGCTTCGATTCTTGTGGTGAGTCAGTCGGAAATGTTACCCTTTTCAGCAGCCAATTAAATTTGCCCGATGCTTCCAACATGGAAGCCCAAATCAGGTCAGATAGGCCAGCCACTCGAGCCATTAACGCGACCGTCATCTCTCCTTACGGCCACAGCTTCCCAAAGCAGAATGACGATGACGACGACGACCTCTGCCATCGACATTACCGCCACCACAGACACGGTGTCAAGGCAGCCACATTGACCACGATCATCATATCAGAGCCCCACTCACCCCGTGTCAATCCAGAACAAATGGCGCCTTTCAACTAATATAAATTTTTGAGATTTGTCAGAAGAAAAAAAAAAACTCTTTTAATACAAACCTTTCGTTTTTCTCTTTCTTGAACATTCTTTTCTTTTTCTACTTGTTTTTTCTTTCGTTTTTTCTTCTTTTTCTAAACCTTTTTCTTTTTTCTTTCCGTCTTTCTTTTTATTTCTCCTTTCTTCTTTTCATTTGTCTTTTCCTTTTTTCTTGTTCTTTCTTCTTCGTCATCTTTTTATTCTTTCTTTTTCCTCCTTTTCCCCACTTTTTCTTTCTTTATATTTTTCTTTTATTTCTCTTTTTTCTTCTTCTTCTTGTTATAATTAATATTATTATTACTTCGTTTTTCTATTTATTTAGTTGCTTTTTCCTATTTTGTCATCGTTTCTTCCTCTTCTTATGTTTTTCTTGTTCGTTTTCTTTTGAATAGTTCTTCATTTTTTTAATTTTTTTCACATTATTATTATTATTATTATTATTGTTATAGATTTTCTCTTCATTCTTCTTTTTCCTTTTTTATTCATTTTCTTCTTCCTCCTCTTCCTTTATTCATTTTCACTTTCTTATTCGTTTTTTCTTTCTCTCTTCGTCTTCTTGGATTTTCTCCATCTTTTTTATCTATCGTCTCTTATTGGTTGTTTTATTATTAGCAGTTTCCTTTTCTTTCCTTTGCCTTTTCTTTTTATTCATCTTCTCTTTGCTTCTTTGAATTTTTCGTTTTCATCATCATCATCATCATCGTTGTCGTCATCTTCATCGTCTTCTCCTTACTATTTAGTCTCTTTTCTTTTTCTTCTTTATGCCCTTTTTATCGGTTTAATACTTCTTTTTATTACTACTAATGTTGCTGTTGTTATTATTATTATTATTATTATTATTATTATTATTATTATTATAGTATTTTGTCCTTTTCTTCGATTGCTTCTTCGTCACCTATTTCTTTTGTATCTTCTTTTTTTTCTTTTTTCTTCTTTTTACTACTACTATTATTATTATTATTATTATTATTATTATTAACTTTTGTCCTTTTTCTTCGCCCTCCCGCTCGCTTTTTCTTATTGTTATCTTTTTCTTCGTTTTTTTTTTTCATTTTTTTAATCCCTTTCTCTTCTGTCTCTTGCAATTTTGTTCTTTCAGTAATATGTTATCAATATTTTTATTTAATAATAATCTAGTATTAGCATCAATGTAACAGGATTTAAGTAATATATTATTTCTGCTAGTATTAAATTCACCTAAGTAATAGAAGATCGTCAATTGAAAAAGTTTCAATATGGTGGACACAGAAGCAGTTATTACCGCAGCATTCTTAAAATGTTGAAATTGTAATGTGTTTTAAACGCTTTCGGAAACTGGTTCTTTTTCGGACAGTTTGAAAGCATTCTAGTTAGCTAGGTAAAATTTTCGAATTTCTTCTTCTTCTTCTTCTTCTTCTTCTTCTTCTTCTTCTTTGCCTTTGACTCTATCGCTTCACAGTATATCTCTCTTAACATTTTATCTCTTAGTTTCTCACGTTAAAAAATCCCTTTGTTACTCCTTTTTTCTTTTCCTTTAATTCTTTCGTCTCTTCCTTATCATCATTGCCAGCCCTACTCTCTTAAAACATCTCTTTCCACCCGACCTTTACCCAAACTACAATCAGCCTCCCTCCTATTCTCCTCTCTCTTTCTCTCTTTCTCTTTTTCATTGTCCACTTTTGCCCTTTGTGTCCGTTTTGTGAGGATATCTTTTCGGTTTTATGAATTTTTATGACAAAGCCTCACTGCCGCTGTCTCGAAAACTTTTATCCCAACCTCCGACACGACAATTTATTGGAAATTACTTAATGCCTAGCCTGGTGTTTGTTTGTGCACGCCGGCACTTGCAAACAAATAGGCACCAGTGCAGACACTAAAGCATAATAATTGGTGCAAGTCAAATTCTGTATTTTTATAATTTAACAATGGCGTAAAAATATGCGTTCTGGCGCCGCCATATTGAAAATTCATATTTTCAGAATTTTATTTTTATATAATATTGCCGAAAGAGACAAATAAAAGCGTTAATAAAAAATAGAGGTTTTTCGGAATAATAATAATAATAATAATAATAATAATAATAATAATAATCATAAAATATAATAATAATAAAATATAATAATATCAATAATAAGATAAAGCATGGGAAAAATTAATAATATATATGTATTGATGCGTATATATGTGTGTGTATATATATGTATGTATATATATATATATATGTGTGTATATATACATATATATATATATATATATATAAAGAGAGAGAGAGAGTGTTATCTTCAAAGATTCCCTATAAAATTATCATACATGTTGAAAAATTGCCCCAAACTAAACAAAACTTTTTTGATATTATTAACAGAAAAGGTCAAAGAATTTTTTGATAATTTTATTAAATTTTTTAATCCCTTTTAGAACCTTCCAAATTTTGGTTAAAATTCTTTCTTGCGTCAGTAGATAACAATAAACTACTATAAGAAATTTGAACGTCTTTTGCGATGAAAATCACATTGGGAAATTCTTGCAAAAATCAAGTAATTTCGGATTTGAATGAAACTTTCAGGACTTATTCACAAATGAAGAAAAGTCCCTTTTTCTTTTTTGTCATTTTTTTTTACATCTGTTACCCCTCACTTATTTAATTTTACGAAATTTTGAGAAATTCATTTTTGTACAGTTTAATGTTAATATTTGTTATTCACAGAACGCCTTGGAGAATTTAAAACATCAATTTAGATTTGAAAAACAAGAACCCCAGTTGTCGAAAATCTACTCTGAACCGTAAAATAATATTAATTAGAAATATATTAATAATATATTTAATTAGAAAGGCATTTAATATTTTTTTTTTATAAATAAGATATATTACGGATGCTGTTGGCTAAAGAAAAAAAAATTCGTTCAATAAATTTAATAAAGAATTGTTTTAATTTTAAAAAAAATTGTAATTACAATAATTCATAAATTTTAATTTTTTTTAAAATTCTATATAAATTTGTTCCGGTTAGGTGATATTATTAAGTAAAAAAATATATTTACTAATCATAAATGGGAAAGATTACTACAATTCACCGACCCTCAATGTTTTAAAAAGAATTTTGAATTTTTTTTTTATGTGTGTATAAACGTGCCGATTTTCGTAAATACGGATGTCCATATAACGCATAATAAGAAAATAAGAGCGGCAACTATGGTGAATTTAGAGCTGAAGTACCTAAAAGTCAATAAACATTAATTTATTTAGAATATTTTTTGTAAGTTTTTAAAATTATGAAATAGTTTAAAAAATATACATATAAAAAGGCGCTCACGTTATATTCAAGTAATTTTTACGAATATGCCCCCCACTACCGAAAATTAGTTTTATTTCTCAAACCTCAGGCTGTCAAAAGGGCTTTCAACACCTCATAAAAACAACCACTTACATCTTTATTAATTTTTTTTTTTGCGATATTTTAAACTAAAATAATATTTGTTTTAAATCAGATTGATTAAACTTTAAATCAGCTAATATTCCTCAAATAAAGTTTCAGAGATGTATATTTTATTTATTAAAGATTTTTAATCAAGAGAATTACAATGTGCTGAGTGTATTTTAAATATGGCTAAAAGAAGTAATTTTTAACGATGAAAAACTCTAAATTCTTTTTGGAAACATAGCATAGTATTTTGTTTATTGTGACTATTATATTTAATCTATTAGCTTGAAATTAAATTAAACTTTGGATATATATATATATATATATATATATATATATATATATATATATATATTATATATATATATATTATGTATTTAGGCAGCAATCTTTCATTTATTTATGTTTCATTAAAGACGACAGATAAGGTACTACGATTAAGCTTTTTATTTAATTTTTCTTGTGTTCGAACAAGCATTTTCTTTTTAGGATACAGAGTGTGTAGAAACTGTCCAAATGTTCTTTAATTACGAGCGCTTTCGGGTGTACTTTTAGCCATTATCAAGAATGATTTTATTTTTTCAATTTAATTGGGTGTATGGCTTGTGTGTATGTTTTTAGAGTTATAGGGATGCTTTATTTTCTGAACACAGTTAGCACATTGTGGCCGTGTTCATAGTTAATATTATTAAGTGTTGGTTTTTTCAACCCACACACCCAATTAAAAAGCAAAAATTCGGAATTATAGAAGATTTTGACAGTTTCTACACACTCTGTGTCCAGCAAAAGAAAATATTTGTTCGAACACAAGAAAAATTAAATAAAAAGCTTAATGGTAGTACCTTGTCTGTCGTCTCTTGAGGACACACACACACACACACACACACACACACACACACATATATATATATATATATATATATATATATATACACACCGGGTGTAACATCAAAATTGTCCAAATCGTATTACAGCATGCGATAATTGCTCATCCTACAAAATGCTTAATATCTAAAAAAAAAAAACACTATACTAATTGAGTTTCTTTTTTCCAATTTTTTCAGATAAGACGTTTAGCCATTTGTCGTAAGAATTACTGAAAAATCCTTTATTCAGCGAACAAAGAGAAAAGATTAAAAGCATTTTTGTTTCATCCTCACTATGTCTTCCTGACTGAGCAATGGTGATAGGAAAAAGATCATTCAGACCTTCAATAATGTTACCAAAATTCATACTGTGGCTTCCATCTTCAAAGTCTATTCAAGAACCATCAAGAGAATGGTGAATAAGTTTGAAAAAAGAGGGAACAGTAGAGAGGAAAACTGAATCAGGAAGTCACAACAGCAAGAGGGATCATCATTTCAACTTAGAGAGCCAAATAAATTCTTATTGTTCAAAGTAGAGTCCAACAGTGTTATAAAAACCTTGGAGAATTCCAGTAAGATATCTTTAATCATTTCTAAGATACAAAGTTTCAAAGCTTAATCTAACAATTGAACAAATTTACCGTTATAAGAAGATATTTTTGCCGTGGAAGAATTAGAAAAAAAGAAACATTAGTAAGGAGTGAGAAGAAAAGAAGAGTAATCAGGAGGACAGTAGATAGTGATTGACATTGCATTTAAATTTTTGAAGATTAAAGCTGGAAAGGATTGAGCCGAAATGTTGTTCCACAATCGAGAAGTGCGACAGAAGGAACTGTTATCATAGAACTTACGGTTACATCTAGCCAAATCAACTGTAAATTGATCTGACCGCCTCGCTAGTCGAGTACTGCGCTTAAACTCAGAAATTCTAGGTACCATAACGAAGAGCTCATTCGAATAATTACCATGAAAAGTATTTATAGAAAAGGTGCAGAGAAACAACTTTACGGCGGTGGGAAAGTGGCTGAAGCCGAGATGCCAGGTCAGGACCAATGATATGGCTGATTCTTCTTTGGATCTTATCAACTCTCTCTAGATATAACGTAGGATCACCGGGCCATATGTGGCAGCAATGTTCTAATCATGGACATATGGTAGACCTATCGACGTGTAAGATAGATTATGGGGGTGGGGGAATTGGTGGACAACAGCGTTAGTACAAAAGGATCTAGAATAGTGGCCATTCAGGATAACTTTCATTTCACAATTTGAGAAGAAACACTAAATCCTTTCAAAATTGTTGATATATTATACAGGCTGTAAATGTTGCCATTGTATCTGCTTATTTCCCATATTAAATGTGCTGAACTTGTAGTTCTTCATTTATGTACTGTGTCCCTTCTTTTCCGATCATGGCTCTCCACAACTTCCTATCCCTTGAAGCACTTAGTGAAGTTTGTCTTGCGACTCTTCCTCGCACTCCCTGTTCTGCTATCCATTTATACAAGCTTGTTAGCTAGGTTGCTTGCTATTTCCTGCTGTTCCTCTTGCCTACAGTATGTCCGGTGAGTACCAGATTCTCCAAACACCCTTTCCTCATTTGCTATAATGGTTTCTCAGCCAAGGTGCAATAAGTCACTCTCATGGAGGTTAGCATCAACCATGCTGATGAAAGGTAGAAAGCGGTCACTCATATGATTAATAAAGAGTAGTTTTGTTTTGGAGACATTAAAAATTAACTAGCCATTCTTTGCCCCTCTTAGCAACAGATTGTAGAGTGTTTATGACTTCAGCTGCCATTTGGACCTTATCAAACTGGTCAGACTTAGTATTGAAAGGTGTAACTGGTTGTGTCATCAGCATAGATGGGAGCTGATGCCATCAAGAAGGTCGTTAATAAAAATTAAAAGCAAAGTAGGACCAATGATAGAGCTCTGGGAGACACCAGCATTAGTTGAAAAGGATCTAGAAGCGTGGCTATTCAGGATAACTTTCATTTCACAATTTGAGAAGAAAGGCTGGACCAGGTAAGAAAAAAAAATGGTCCGGAAACACCGTAACTTTTCAACTTGTGATGAAACCTGTATTTAAAACCCTGTCAAACGTTTTCGAGATATCCAAAGCAACAGCCCGAGCTTCACTATTTTTATCTAAATCTTGACTGACAATTTCCGTAATTGTTGTGGCCTGTTAGGGGCCATAAAGAAAGACACGGAAAGAGTAAGGTAAGTTGAACAAGTGTATTGAAATAACAGATATATACAAAGAAATAGTGTTATTAGTCAGCAGATAGAAGTGTCCGTCCAAACTGTCAGGTTACACTGTTATAGTTAACGCCCGCCCCCCACGTGGGTCGTATGTGGCACAAGGCCGGTTTAGTGTGGGTTCTCCGAGCTCGTAGGCTCGGCCAAAAATATTCCCTTTGAACCCGCCTAGACGGGTTCAGGGCCTGTCTACCTCCCCGGACGAAACCTTGCCCTTCGGCAAAGCTTCGTCCTGGTTCCTCTCTGCCAAACCAGAGAGTTTAACAGTCATGAACGGTTTATATCAGCGTTCCCCAAAATTGTGATTTTCGAAGCGTAGCTTAGATATGGCGCAAGGCCGAAAGTATGAAGCACCTAGTGAGGATCGAACTCACTTTTCAGTTGTAATTAACCTAGCGAGCTAAGCTTGCTAGCCATTACGCTGTCAGGTTACACTATCTCATCGGAAGTCTCGCAAGTTAGTATTTATGAAGGAGGAAGAGATCATTCCCATGTAGGTAGGTCACCATAGCAGTAATGATCATCAATACATCAGCAGCTGACATAGAAAAACGAAAGTGATATTGCCTGTCTGAAAGAAGGCCCTGCGATTTGAGATGTCTAAACAATTCAGCATTGTTTAGGATCTCTAGTAGTTTACTAAAAAGAATCAGGGGGCCAGTAGGCCGAAAGTTGGAAGGGTAGGTCGGTTCACCCGAGTTCTTAAAATCTAGAACAGCAGATGAGGATTTCCAACAAGTGGGAGAGCAAAGCACTTATATAATTTAGGGAGAACAGAAGTCAGAGTGATAGAACGGATGTAAATCTAAAAAGTGGGCACTGAGGTCAACACCAAGCGCTGTTTCATGCTTCAACACAATCATCAGACTTGAAGACTTCGTTGAGGTTTGAAACGGACTGTTGCCGCGTGGTGTTGAACTCTGTGTCCACTTTTACACACACATACATACACACACACACACACACACACACACACACACACACACACACACACACATATATATATATATATATATATATATATATATATATATATGCCGGGTGTAACAGCAAAATTGTCTAAATCGTGTAACAGGGAAATTGTCCAATTGTTAAATTAAGCTTTGAACCATTGTATCCGAGAAATGATTAATGATATCTTACTGGAACTCTTCCAGGTTTTTGTAGCACTATTGGAGTCTTGAACAATAAAAATGTATTTATCTCTAAGTTGAAATGATGATCTACAAGGTCCCCAAAAGTAACTTCGCAGGGTTTGAATTTAGAGTTGTCATTCTCCTTGACCAGTTTCCATCTAAGGCTATAGAACCCAGTCTGTCACATTATTTAGCCATAACTGTGAGGGAGAAGAAAAGGATTCATACCTTTCCTAATGGTATTAACACGTAAGTGAATATTTGATATATATATATATATATATATATATATATATATATATATATATATATATATATATATATATATATATATATATATATATATATATATATATATATATATATATAAAAAAATATAAATGGAAGTCCGAAAATTATTTTAAGACATTTTGTTTACACGTTCTTTTTATAGATAATTTTTTTAAAGCAAGTGCTTTGTTTCGAATAAACAGTATTAATGACATTTACGGGCCTGAATGTCCAAGAAATTTTCATAGAAAATATGCGTCGTCCGACTAGAATCGAACCTGTATCCTAAACGGAACCGTCATATAGACTGACGTACCTAACCCGATTCAGCCACGGAGGAGCTTTTCGGTTAGCAAGGTCGATTTTACTGTTTTTAAACTACAATACTTCATGATTTTCTCACGTACATTCATATCTGATCGATGCGTATCCAAATGTAAACAAATGACGTCACACATTATGAAATGAACAAAGTCCGACATTTATTTTAAGACATTATATGGTTACCTATAAAAGAACGTATAAACATAAAATGTCTTAATATATATATATATATATATATATATATATATATATATATAAACCCTGTAGACAGTGCATGTTGGGGAGTCTGTTTCATGCCTTCAGTGATATTCAGCTCATGTGTACTCTATGTAGGGGCTACTGGGGAAATGTTTTAAGTAATCGAATGTTTTATTAAATTTTAAGTACTTTGAATTTACTATAGTTACCTTTTAAAACGTATTTTACTTTCTACTTTTCTTCTCAGGCTTCTCTCTTTTCTTCTTTTTGTTTTCTCTTCACTTTCATATACATTCTTTCTCATCTTTTCATCCTTTCTCTCTCTCTCTCTCCCTCACTCTCTTCCTTCTTCTTCTCTTCTTTCTTTCTTTTTCTTTCTTTCATTTTGCATTTTCTTTGTTTCTGTTCGTATATTCTTGTTCTCTTTTCTTTTCTTTTTCCTTCATTTTCGACGTTTCTTTCCGTTCGTATTTTTCTTTCTGTTTTCTTTATTTTCATATTTTCTTTCTTTTTTCTCGTATTTCCTTTCTTTCCATCCTTTATTCATTCCTTTTCCTTCGTTTATTTTCGTATTTTCTTTCTTTCTTTCTTTCTTTCTTTCTTTCTTTCTTTCTTTCTTTCTTTCTTTCTTATGTTCTGATAATGTCGTGTATGGACGTCCATATTTACGAAAATCGGCACGTGTATACATACACAAGAAAATTAAAAATGCTTTTTAAAATACTGAGGTTCGCTTATTGTAGTAAGGTTTTTCCATTTATGATTAGTAAATAGTTTTACTTAATGACAATATCATCTAACCGGAACAAAATTAATTCATAAATTTAAAAGATTTAAAACTTCATAAATTATTCTAATTAAAAATTAAAGAAAAAAGTGAAAATTCTTTATTTAATTTATTGATCGATTTTTTTTCTTTAGTGTAATATATTTATTTATAAAAGTAATACATTATTTTCTAATTAAATAATGCCAGAGTCTTAGTGCATTTTTATTTTACGGTTCAGAGCAGATTTTCGGTAACTTTTTAATCGGGCGTACAAAGTGTAAAATACAATAAATTTAAATTTGCGAATGATTGATGAGAGGAAAAAACGGGGGTGGAGTACTAGAGACTAATTATAGCAAGACCCAGCAAACAATCACGCTGTTTACGGAGAGAAGATTTGCGAGACTTGATATACATTGACTCCAGTAGTTTTAGATAAAATAAAGAGTGTGACTGGGCTTGCTATAATTAGTCTCTACTACTCCCCACCTTGTTTTTGTCCTCTCATCAATCATTTGCAAATTTAAATTTATTGTATTTTACCCTTTTTACTCTCGATTAAAAAACTTTTGAAAAAGCGGCAGAGAAACTGGTTGTTTTCCTCTTACATTTTTTTTTACTTTATATATATTTTTAATTATGCCAAGTAATATTCAGTTAAATGTCTTTACAGCAATATATATATATATATATATATATATATATATATATATATATATATATATATATATATTTATTTTAAAAGTTATAACATAAATATGTTATAAAATCACTACAAAAATAGCCATTTTGTTTCAACACCTCCGGTGTCTTATCAAGTGGTGATGTTGAATGTAAAATAAATGGTTTTAAAAGTTTCAAATTAATTAACGATCCTTCGCAAGGTGAAAACGTTGTTAGAAAAGCTAGAATGACCAATCAAAATACAAGTATAGGAAAATTCAAAAAGCTTGATAACGAAGTCATGTTATAATATCTATTCAGATCTTTAAAATAGGGGTAATATTAAAAAAAGAATTTATTCTAACCAATAATTATTAAATTATATGATAAAATTTGATATTAAAAGTAAAAATCAAGAATAGTAATTGTTGGTTATTGGAATTCATTCTGTATACACCAATCATATACTTGGGTATATATATATATATATATATATATATATATATATATATATATATATATATAAAAGAAATAATCACATAGAATCAATCAGAAGTATTAATGCGATTATTGGCGACATCCATCGCTAGAAAACATAATATATGCATTAAAATCCTGTTCATCCATAGTGCGAGTTTGATCCTCGTCGATAAACTTGTTGTCTGTAGTTTTCAGTTTATTTGATGTTAAAATGCTAGTACTTACGAATAGTCTTCTATTCATCATCAGGCATGTGTTTTTTCCTTATAAAATCTAAACATATATACCTGTATGTCGACCGAAAGATGTTTTTTGAATATCTGCTATTATTGACGGTTGTGTAAGATGTCGGAACGTGCAAAGACGCAACGCTAAGTTTTTCAAAATTTTAAGTATATAGTTCAATAATATAGTGTAATGTCTTAGTAGTAGTTTTTTTTTTATAGGAATTTTTTGTACTGCGGATCGATAGTTTTTAATAAACATAAAAACATTAGGCAGCATATGATTTACATACAAAAGAAATAATCACATGTATAGAATCAATCAGAAGTATTAATGCGATTATTGGCGACATCCATCGCTAGAAAACATAATATATGCATTAAAATCCTGTTCATCCATAGTGCGAGTTTGATCCTCGTCGATAAAATAATAAATGATAATAATAATGATAATAAAGTCTACTATCCTTTCTGACCACCTAAAGATTGTGTTTGTTGAAGCTCAGTTCCCTATATATGAAACTTTTTGACTGTCTTCTTGATTCCTCTTCTTTTATTGTTCTTTCTTATGCAATTCTGAGCATAAATATTACATTACTTGTCCCAGTGTCTTTAATGAAACTGCATTGTCCTTGCTCTATTTCCGGTTTGATTCTATTCCACGCTCTATTCGTTGGAAATCGGATGATAAGGTTGATTGTTTGATGATGCTTGCATTCATTTGCACGTGGCTTCTTTGGCAGCGCTATAAAAATGGATTTGGTAAGGTCTTCCAGCACATCATTCCAGTTAACAGCTAGGGGATATATGCTCATAGGCTCCTTTTATTTCTGTCTCCATTTTTCTTTAGTTTAATTCCCCCATCCCCTCTCTCGTTGGATGGTCAGTGATGTCAGTCCTCTGGTGGATGCGGGGTGCCTTTCGTTTCGGGCGTTAATTTCGTATTTGTTGTGTTTGAATGTGTGTATGTTTTGAGTCATTCCTTTGGTTGATTGAATGTTTTCATGTTAGCAAAGTCCCGCATTGATTTCATCCAGTTAACTGCTGTTTCTGCCACATTTAGGGATTGTTGTGTGTGTGTGTGTGTGTGTGTGTGTGTGTGTGTGTGTGTGTGTGTGTGTGTGTGTGTGTGTGTGTGTGAGAGAGGGGGGTTATTACTAACATTATTTTGTAAATAGTTTTTGTACATTTTGTAAATATTCATTGGGGCTTAGATTTTTAAATTGTTATTTTATTCTTCTCCTCGCACAGACAATGAATTGCATATAAAGGGACCAATTAGTATTTTCATGGAGACAATGTGGTATTATGGTGGATGTAGTGAGAAAGGTAAGTAAGAATGCATTGTTTTGCTGTAAGGAATATTGTTGTATGTTTGGGTCAGTGTCTGTGGCTAGCTAAGTTTAACGTTAAGACAGAACAAGACTGTCCTTTTCGCTAGTCCCATTTTTGGCCTTGTGCTACATTTTGTATTTTATTACAAATAAATATTATCACCACTGTTGTTTACTTCATTATTTATTTCTATAATTTTCTCGGTGTCGAAATCGCTGGCCTCGAGAATCTTTATTACAACTCCATCCGGGTTAGCTGCTTTTTCTTCGTTCTCCCTGTTCAGTGTTGATGAACATAGCCATTTATTTTAGCTATATCTTTCTTTTTATGTGCCATGTCCTTTCAGGACGTAGACGATCATAGCTCCCCAACTCTCTCTATCCCTTGCAGCTCTCAACAAGTTCCTTCCCTCTGTTTCCTCCTCCAGACCATGTTCTGTCATCCACTTGCTTAAGTCCGCCAGGTATGTCACACGTTGTTTTCCCTTGTCTCTCTTTCCCTCTATTCGACCTGTGAGTATCAGATTCTCCAGGTCCTCTTTCCTCATTATGTGCCTCAGAAACCTCAGCTGCCTCTTCCTGATGTTAAATATAAGCCTCCTCCTTGTTTGCAACCCTCTCTAAGACCTCACATGCTCGGCTCATGTCGCTTCGTGTCTCTTCTTCATCTTTGAGGAAATCGTCCAACATTCGCTGTCACAAAGAAGGACAAACGTCGCGTAACAGTTCAGTATTCTTTTCTATATAAAGATTTAAAATATTTTGCTAAAGAGATTCGCTTAAACACTGAGTGCTCGATTCTATAATTATGATACAATCTCATTGATGGAATTTTACGAAAACACATAATTCAAAGATAAAATATTTATTTATACAGTGAAATTAATATAATATAAACATATCTTACAAATTATATATATATATATATATATATATATATATATATATATATAAGCAAATCACCCCAAGCAAGGTAGGAGTGCCATTAGCACGTAAAGGGTTACAGAGAGTGAGAGTAAGGGTAAAGAGGAGTGTTTTGTAAAAGGATAAAGAGAAGGACCTGGATCAAAATCAAGACAATAGAAGATGTCGATTGACATTACACTTGAATATTTGAAGATTATAGCTATCAGGGAAGCAAGTGATAGGAAGGGAGTTCCTCTGACGGGAGATGCGAGATAAGAAGCTGTTGGAGTAAAAGAGATGGCTACATTTAGCCGTTTCGACAGTGAAAGGTCGGGACTGAGATGCCAACCTCGTAGCACGCTTAAATTCATGCAGTCTGGGAACCAGTGAAAGTAGCTCGTCAGAGTAGTTACCGTGGAAGTATTTGTAGAAAAGACAGAGGGAAGTGACAGCACGTCTGTGAGAATGTGACTGTAGACGAGATGCCAGATAAGGTCCAAGCACATTGCATATTCGCCTTTGGATTTTATCGAGGACATCGAGATGAACAGCAGGAGCACCAGACCATATATGGCAGCAGCATTCTATGCAAGGACGAATGGTTGATTTTTAGATTTGTAAGATGGACTCAGGCGAGAAAAACCTTCTGGCGTGACACAGAGAAGCAACTTTCCTTGCGATAGATGAAACAATAGATTCATATGCAATACCTTTTAGGTTGATTTAAAATTTTGATTATTGTTAAAATGTAAAAAGTTGGAATTTTCGTTTATAGAACGACGAGAAAATATATAATGGGCTAACGTTCTCAGCCGGCAGGAAGCGGAAAGACTCCGTCGAATCCATTGCTAGGTCAGCTGCTAAGAAAATTGGTTCACTGTCTCATGCTCTGAAGCGCCTCTTACGGGCGTCGGATGGCCTCTCCAACGTCCAGGCGTTGTCTCGTAGGGCATTATATCAAGTTTTAGTCAGGGGGGGCGTGCGTGATGATGTGATTGACGATCTCGGTCTGACGAAGCAGAAGGCTCGCTCAATATGGCAACAAGGGCGCCCGGGTTGAAATGCCTCAATAACGATGAGGCATCACTAACCTGGCTTGTGATTCGTGGGGCCCTCTGGGTCGCCAAGAGACTCTGCTCAGCTGGCTTGGAGAATTCTCCAAACTGCCGACGTTGTAGTGGGGAGGTCGAGACCTTGGGTCACGCCTTTTTCATTGCAGCCAGGTAGTGCCGTTGTGCAAGTTTGTTGAAGGCCTCATGGTCCGCATGCTGCAGGGGAGTCCTTTGTCCTTGAAGCCGTTTTCCGTTTGTAGCAATGTGGCACCGCCGTTGACGAAGGCTGAACAGTATGTGTTCCACTGCTTGCTAGGCGTTATGACAGTCGTTATTTAGACGACACGTCAGAAGGTATTCTATGGAGGCGAGAAGTTCACTTCTTCCCAACTGATCTTGTACTTTAAGCATCAGCTTAAAGTCAAAATTAGGACGGAAAGGCGGCGGCTCACTTCATCAGAATTCAGCAAAAGGTGGGTGAATCTTGCGCGCTTGTGTCGTGTGAAAGGGGCTGACCTTGAGTGGCACATTGATGCCGGTTAGGCATCAGGATATTGCTCTACTTGGGTTGAACTTGTGCAACCCATCCCGAATCTAGGCTAGCTTAGGTTTTCTTTTTTGATGCTTTAGTTTCCTTTTGCAGTTAACTTAGCTAGGGCATGTATGCTCATTGGCACTCTTTTATTTCTGTCCCTATTTTTTTTTCTTTAAGTTTAATTTCCCATCCCCTCCCTCGTTAGGTGGTCAGTGATGTCAGTTCGTTGGTGGATGTGGGGCGCCTTTTCGTTTTCGCGTGAGTGCTTTTTTCGTATTTGTTGTTGTGTCTGAATGAGTGCATGTCAGTGTGAGTGCTTGGGATGAATGAATGGTTTATACTATTATAGTCCCGCATTGATTTCGGCCAGTGAAGTGATGTTTCTGTCACATTTAGTGATTGTGGGTCTTTTTTTTATTACTAATCTTATTTTCTTTAGTTTCTTGTAAATAGTTTTTGTATTCATATTGTAAATACTCATTGGCGCTAGTTTTTTAGAATTGTTGTCTTATTCCCCCTCCCCCACAGACAATGAATTGTAAATATAGGGACTAGTTAGTATTTTCATAGAGACAAAGAGGTATTATGGTGGTTGTAGTAAGAAAGGTACGTATGAATGTGTTGTTTTGGTGCAAGGAATATTGTTCGTACGATTGGCTCAGTGCTTGCGGCTAGCTAAGTTATAGTTAAGACAGAAGAAGACCGTCCTTTCCCCAATCCCCTTTTCGGCCTTGTGCCACATTTCTGTAGAGAACAGAATAAATATCGCTCTTCCAGGAAAGTGACTCATTGCACCTTCTAGGACTAACATTCTCAGCTGACATAAAGTGGAAAGACTATATTGAATCCATTGATAGGTCAGCTGCTAAGAAAGTTGGTTCACTGTGCCATGCAAGACAATTTTACTCTCCGGAATCTATCTTACATATCTATAAGTCTACCATTCGTCCTTGCTTAGAATATTGATGCTACATATGGTTCAGTGTCCCTGCTATTTACCTTGAGCTCCTTCATAAGATCCAAAGAATATTTAGGAATATTATTGGTCCTGATCTGGCTTCAGTTACTTTCCCACAGCCGCAAAGTTGTCTCTTTGTGCCTTTCTTATAAATACGTCCATGGTAATTGTTCAGATGAACTCTTCGCTGTTGTGCCTAGACTTTTTGAATTTAAGCGCAGCACGAATCTGGCGTTGAGTTCTCATCAATTTACCATTGAATTGGCTAGATGTAACCGTAACTTCTAATATGTTTCTTTTCTTGCACTTCTTGTCTGTAGAACTCCCTTTCGGCTCAAAGCTTTCCAACCAACTTTAATCTGAAAAAATTTAAATGAAATGTGAATCGCTATCAACTGTCCTCCTGATTATTCTTTTCTCTTCCCGCTCATTATTAATGTTTCCTTTTTCGAATTCTTCCACACACTGTAGTGGCTCTACTGCCTTGCTTGGGGTGATACCGATTAAAAAAACTAAATAGAAGACAGAAAGATGGCCGCTCGATTAAAACATGTAAAAAAATTAAAACTAAAAATAACACTTGGAGATGAGTAGGCATGAGAAGGAAAATGTTCACCAAATTAAATTTTAAAAATTAAGGCTAAAATTTAAAAGACGCTAACATACAAATAAGAAGGAAATATGTCCGATAATGCGAAAGAAAGAAAGAAAGAAAGAAAGAACGGATGAATGAATAGAAGAAAGAAAAAAAGAATGGAAGAAGGAAATACGTCCTATATTGCAAAAGAAAGAAATAGAAAAAGAAAGAAAGAAAGAAAGAAAGAAGAAGGAAAGAAATATGTCCAATAAAGCAAAAGAAAGAAAGAAAGAAATAGAGAAAGAAAGAACGAGAGAGGGAGAGAAAGAATAAATGAATGAATGAACGAAATGTGTCAGATAATGCAAAAAAAAGAAAGAAAGAAAATATATCCGATAATGCAAAAGAAAGAAAGAAAGAATAGAAGAAGGAAATACGTCCTATATTGCAAAAGAAAGAAATAGAGAATGAAAGAGAGAGAAAGAGAAAGAAAGAAAGAAAGAAAGAAAGAAAGAAGGAAAGAAATTTGTCCAATAATGCAAAAGGAAAAAAGAAATAGAGAAAGAAAGAACGAGAGAGATAAAGAAAGAAAGAAAGAAAGAAAGAAAGAATGAATGAATGAATGAATGAATGAAATGTGTCCGATAATACAAAAAAAAAAAAAGAAAGAAAATATATCCGATAATGCAAAAGAAAGAAAGGAAGGCAGGAAGAAGGAAATATGTCCGAAAGAAAGAAAGATAACATCATTCAGAGATGTAGATATGAAAAAGAATGGTGTCCAGCCAATTTAATAATAATAATAGTGGAAGTTTTGACGTAAAATTGAAACCAGAGAAGGTGATCGAAAACGACCAGGTCAAGATCTTAAGAGAATTAACATCTAAAGAGAACGCATCCTTAAACCCACCAAACCAGACATCACCGTAGTTAAAATGCCTCCTTTTTGACGGATCTGTTCCTGATGACCATATCACGATCAAAGAAATTGACAAGCTTAAGAAATACACCGACCTCTGAATTGAAGTAGACAGAATGTGGGACGCCCAGTTCACTACTGTCCCAGTTATTATTGATGGGTTGCACTGGTTTATAGCACCGAACCTAATCCCTACACTGAGCGAATCGGAAAAAGCTTACTATGCTATCACTTCAGAAGTCTTCGTTGCTTGGCACTGCAAATATTCTGCGAACAGTACTCCCGTACGACTTGATGGAAGACACTCATAAATAAAGATCCCCGATTGAAAACGAAAACTTAATAATAATAAAGACTTATAGACAAGTAGATGCGAAAAAGTATGAGGTGATACCAATTAAAAAAGTAAAGGGGTGGGCAAAAGAAAAAGAGGAATATTTTCAAACTAAAATATTAAGTCACGTCTCACTATGTCGGATCCTTCATCAGCCAACTTCCGCTGTCGTTGATGCATAACATCCGCACATGCACAGATCGATCGGGTCAATATTACATGGTCAGGATGCGGGTCAGAGCAAAAATAAAACAAGTAGAAATAAATAACTTTTCAGTCGAAGATATTGATAACATGTCAAACCGTTCCATTGTATCTTTTCAGCACCTTTTCTGTTCCGCTCTTTCTGCAAATCCTTCTTTTAACACATATTTTTTTCTTTGTACTTTTCTTCTCAAACTTGTCTCTTTTCTTGTTTTTGTTTTCTCCTCACTTTCATATACTTTCTTTCTTACGTTTTCCACCTTTCACTCACTCTCTTCCTATTGTCTTTCATTACTTTTCTTTCTTTTCCTTTTCTTTCTATGATTTGTATTTTCTTTTTTTTTCTATTCGTCTATTGTTTTCTCTTCTTTTTTCTTCATTTTCGACGTTTCTTTATCTTGGTATATTTTTCTGTTCTCTTTCTTTTCATATTTCCTTTCTTTTTTCTCGAATTTTCTTTCTTTCCTTCCTTCCTTTTTTCTTCATTTATTTTCGTATTTTCTTTCTTTCTTTCTTTCTTTTATCTTTCTTTCTATTGTTCTATTAATTTTTCCATTCCTATCGTCTTTACGTATTCTTTTTTTTCATGTCTCTCCACAAGTTCCTCTCTTTTCTTGTTCTCAGTAACTCTTGCCCCTTTACCACTTTTCTTTGTCTTTATAACCAGTGTCGAGCCATTCACGCACTCAGAATCGTCAAGTCGATGTCCTTTGCCTCACGTTCTTTGTGAGAATTAAGTTCTCCAAGGTTTCTTTCCTCATTGCGTGTCCCAAAAGTTTTTTGTTTACCTTAAACCCCCTCTGTCCGGATATATATATATATATATATATATATATATATATATATATATATTTGGCACCCAGTATAAATCTCACCTTATTCAGCAGCGGAAATTCCAGCCACGTTCAACTCCATGAGTCTCGGAATAAACACTATTACTATTTAGGTACTACAAAAATTACATCTTTAACAGACGAACATGAAAAGAAATTAACATAGCTTGACAACAACCTCATTAAAAATGGTTAAATAATTGGCCGAAAGCGCTTGGGACAAAAAAAACCTTGCTGAATTACGCAAGGCGATGCTTAGAATATATATATATATATATATATATATATATATATATATATATATATATATATACCTTGCGCAAATTAATTGAAACAAAACGAATAATTTCGTTGTTATTTACTTTTTTCTAATTTTTACAATGAAACATGACCCAGTGCAGATGTTAGTACTTCATATGTCCATTACACGAAGTCGTTCCTTAAAGATTGACAACAGATTCTCGATTGGATTTAAATCAGGAGAGTTTCCGTGCCAGTTTATTGTACTTTGATTTGCTCACTGGTAAGGCTTGCCAGTGTGTTCGTGCAGCGTTACAATTTTTGTATGATTCTTATGAGTAACGTCCATCGCAGACAATTGTCGTAGGACAACTAATCGACAGTCGAGACAATAGTATCTGGGCGTGATAAAAATGTGATGCAATCACGGATGACGCAATATTTTTCAATGCCAAACAAATTTCGTCATACACCCCGAAGATAGACTCGTATTGCTGCCACCACTGCAAATGACCTAAACTGAAGAAAAAACAGAAATCGATTGCACCCTGTCACTCCTGTGGATCTAAAACCGACCGTATGGTGAAAGTAAGGAAACTAAAGCGGTTGTTTCAATTACTTTGCACACGGGTGTATATATTGAGAGAGAAAGGCTAACTCGAATTCCAGCCAGGTTCAATTTGTGGTCCCGGAATAAATGCTGCTACTATCTAGATATCACAAAAACTACATCTTAAACAGACAAACAGACATGAAAAGAAGTTAACAACACTTAACAACAACTCCTCACTCCCTTGAAAACGGCTAGAGGAGTGGCCGAAAGCGCTTGGGACAATAGGCACTATGTACAATTTTCGTACTACCTTACTCCCACCAGAAAAAAACATGTAAAAATATTAGAAAAAAAAAAAAAAAAAAAAAAATAAAAATTCATCAAATTGAAACAATGGTTGCTGCCCAAATATACATTATATTACATACAGCACCATATATTTAGAAAAATAAGGAATGGAACAATCCAACTAAAGGACGTTCTGAATAACACAGATGATTCCTCCATCGCGGAACATCTTATTAAAAAGCCAATTTGTGTCGCTAACTTTAGCATTGACTCGTTTACCATCTTGAATCATGCTCGCTTTATATTGCAGACAAAGGTGTTTGAAACAATTTACATTTGGTCCAGACAGCCCCTCTCCCTCAGTAAACAGAGGGAGGGTCTGTTAAGACTGAATGTGACTTCTTCAGGAGTGACCAGCTAGCCGAAGCCTTCTCTCTCTTAGCGAAACTGGGATAGGAGGAAGGTGTCCATAAAGGCGTTTCTTTGTTGGGTGTTTCTTCCAGCTGATGTCCAATGCAACTCGTAGCATCCTTGTGTATGTTCCGTCAAGTGATGCTTCTTGGTGTTTCGACAGTGTCCATGTTGTTGAGCCGTAGAGCAAGCCAGATTTTATCGTGGCCTTAAAGAAGCCCCTCTTGCCAGAAAGAGAGGACTTTCAAGACCATCAAGGACACCACAGGCTTTGCTTTTGCAGATTTTGATGCCTCTATCCGTTGACTGAGTGTTGCTGCCGAGGTAAACAAATTCCTGGACGGATTTAAAGTTGTTGCCGTTTTTCAACTTAATTTCTCCTTCTTGGTTGTAGATGATAAATTTTGTTTTGCACCAGAGCAATTAAACTTTTTAAAAAGTAATTCTATTAATTAGTGAATAATTTCTGAAAAGTTCAATAAAATCTTACAGTCATCCGATTTTTTTTATTTTTATTTAATTTTTATTTTTTGTCTCCAATATTTATGATTTTATTGTTCAGATCAGGTTAGGTGTTGTCCAGACTGAGTGGGAGGGGAATGTATTATACCAAAGTCTTATTTCAAACTCAGTCAAATTGTGTGTGTATATGTGGGCGTGTACATTAAATGGTACATTAATTATGGGCACGTGGCCGAGTCGTAAGAACGTTCGTATTCTGAACATGAGACCCGGGTTCAAATCTCACCATGTTTAATTCCTCAGGAAGGGGACTTCCTGATGTTATCGGACTGGAGGGGTCGATTCCAGCGTGCAGCACCTTAGAACCAAGACTTGAGAGTAAAATTGGATAAGTGGAACCCGTGAGGCCTTCGATAGCTATGCTAGCACGAAGTCACAAGTCATCGTGGCCGAGGACTTGAGCATGATGGCCTTGTTCAAATTGTTGATCACGCTAGATAACAGACTCTTTCCCAGAAACTGTAACTATGGACTGCTCAGCATAGTTGCAGTAGAAACCACAGGTGGGCTCCGTGGGTGTTGAATAAACACAAATGCGCCTGAGCAAGCGACTGCAATAGGGATTAACTAGCCGCCTTAGTAATCGGGTATCCTCGAATACGAGTGGCCAGCTATACATATATATACATTAAATGGCACAAGTACATGTAAGTCATTCACGCACAAAACAAGTATATACAAATACATTATATCCGCGCGTGCAGGGTCATACGCAGACGGTGTGCGAAGGACAGATAACCAACTCTTTTTTATATATAGATTATTATTATTATTATTATTATTATCAGTATTATTATTATTATTGGTTGATGTGTTCTTTTTACTGTCTTAATCTTTCATTTCACTTATTCCCTCTGTCTCCTTTTTCCCCTGCTCTTAACCCACTTTTCCGTGTCTGTCAAGGCCACTTTATCTTCAGTGAGCCAGACCATTTCCTGTAGAATTCTTCTTTTTCGATTCTTCATCAATGACAATGACGGTCGCCTAGATACGCCGCTTCCCATTCGATGTTGCCCTCACCACTTTAGCCTGGTTGACTAAATGTCACCTAATTCATCAGTACCACATTGTTTACTGTTGACCACAAATCAGAAAGCCTTCAATTTATTACATACACACGATTTTATTTTGTCTCATCAAAAAGAAAAGCCTCTTCTTTTTGACAGTGTTAATGAACTTATATTTGACACTTTAGTACAAATGTATCCTTTTTTTGTAGTAAGTTGAAAGTAATGATTGCAGATGCAGAAACAGAACGACACGAACTCATGCAGGAAAGACAGGTCTTGAGAAAGGACTTGTGGGTTACCCTACCTGAGTTTGACAAAAACGCGGCTTAGGGAGCGCTCTCTAGGTCTAATAAAATGTCTTGCATCTCTCTCTTGCATTCAGCTGGAGTCGAACATAGATAAGAACGCCGCCGCTGGGGTACGTTCGCTTCCTTGATCCGCTGTTGACTTTTGAACTCTTGCACACACGTACATATACACACGTATATCACACACACACACACACACACACACACACACACACACACACACATATATATATATATATATATATATATATATATATACATGCAAGCACACCCACTTTCTTATAGCTAGATTCAATGTTTTTTTTCTTTCATTTCAATTATGTACAGATGTAAATCCTCTTGTTAATAACATACATTGCGGTTTGTTTTAAATTCCATGTTTTGCGTACATATTTTTACCCGGACTCACACGATTCGGCTAATGTTAATTTGTTCCAGGAGTCCTATCTACTATAAAATGTCAACACATTCGTATCAAAATTTTATTCGAACACGCAACAGAGTAAAAAAAAAAAAAAACAGTTGTAAGAAGACAGAATATATGGTTGTTAGTAAAAGGGCAGCTCGATATGCAAATTACAAATTGGGGATACCAAAACTAAACAAATACAACAATTTAAATATCTGGGAAGGGTTTTAATAGAGAACGAAAAGCGCGTCACTGAAATTCAAAGGGGCATTGGGATAGACAAAGATACCTTCAAGAAGTTAAGCAAAGTAGTAAGAAACATGAAAATTTCGTTAGAAACAAAGAAAAGAATACTGAACTGTTACGTAATATCATTCCTCCTATATGGCAGTGAATGCTGGACAATCTCCTCACAGATGAAGAAGAGACTTGAAGCAACAGAAACAAAGAAAAGAGTTCTGAACTGTTACGTAATGTCAGTCCTCCTATATGTCAGTGAATGCTGGACAATCTCCTCACAGATGAAGAAGAGACTTGAAGCAACAAAAACAAACAAACGGGGACTGAACTGTTACGTAAAATCAGTCCTCTTATACGGCAGTGAATGCTGGACAATCTCCTCACAGATGAAGAAGAGACTTTAAGCAACAAAACTATGGTTCTACAAAAGGATGCTGAGAAGACCATGAACTGAATATGTTAGCAAGTTTTAGAGGAAATGTAAACAAAAATGAAACTTATATATTAACATCAGAAGGAGATTGTTGAAATATCTAAGGCACATAATGAGGAAAGAAGGATTTGAAAATTTGATACTCACAGGACAGGTTGAGGGCAAGAAGGACAGAAGAAAACAACACCTAACCTACCTGGCAAATTTGGGTAGATGGATAACAGAACGGTTTAGGAGCGATAACAAAAAGATAACATTTTCTAAGAGCTACAAAGGACAGGAAATTGTGGAGAGCCATGATTGTCAACGTCCTGAAGGGACACGACACATAGAAGAAGAATTAACCTATCTTTGGCTGTTTAGCACAAATTTCTCGATTTTGTGGTAAGTTGAACGTGACATAGGAAACTATACGAACCCCTACAGAAGATAGTGAAAGAAAGCAGGAAGAAGGGACTAAACACCAGTTGTAAGAGGACATAATGTACGGTAATCAGCAAAAAGGAACAGCCTAAGCTGCAAATGACGAATTGATGACGCCAAAATAAAGCAGGTAGGAACATTTTTTAACATGTAGGAAGTGTTTTAACACACGACGAAAAATATGACACCGAAATCCGAAGGTGCGTTGGGATAGGAACAGATTTAATGGAAAAGTGATATGTTGGGGTTGTGATGTGCATGCACCTTTGAAGTAGGATTTGCCGACCTTCTAGAACACACTTGAAGATGGACGGAGACAAGATGACCGAAAGTTTGTGAAAAGAAAAGCAAAGAAATTATAAAATACCTCATCTAATAAATTTAAGAAAGGAATATACCCGCTGGTTATCTGCTTTTGAACTTAAGCAAAACGGACATGGTAGCAATTCTGAGAGAATTGGAGGTCCACCGTCGAGGAACGAGATGCCGTAGTGCGCTTTCTGTGGACAGAGGGAGTCAAACCTGCGGAAATTCATGGCCGGATGTTAGCGCAGTATGGAGTAAGGACCATGAATTAACGAAAACGGTATGGGTAAAACGCTTTAAAGCGAGAAGGAGAAATGTAACGGACGAAAGTCGATCTGGTCGCTTATCAACATCGCTCACGGGAGAACACATCCAGAGAGTGGGTGAATTGACCAGGAAAGACCGGCGAATCGCGACAGCACAAATGGCGGCAGTTGTGAGCATCATGTATGGATCTACATATAGGGCATGATGATTTGGAGTACCGTAAAGTTCGAAAGCGTTGGGGGCCGAAATAAAGAAGCGGTACTTTCGCTCTTTCTTTCTCTGACGGCCAACTGTTGGACCAGAAAGACAGTTTATCTTAACATTAATACATATAAATCTCTCTATCTCTCTTCCTCTCTGTCTCTCTCTGCCTGCCCGTCTCTCTCTGCCTGCCTGTCTCTCTCACACTCTCTCTCCATATATATATATATATATATATATATATATATATATATGTGTGTGTGTGTGTGTGTGTGTGTGTGTGTGTGTGTGTGTGTGTGTGTGTGTGTGTTCTATGAATAATATGAATCCATTATGTAATGTATCGCCGTGCGTGGTAGGGTACTATGTCGAAAAGTTCATATTCATTTGTTCTTCATCAGTGGAAATAATGGCGTCGTATGGAAATTGCTGGGTTGACTTTTCGCTTTAACCTCGTATATGTATCGGAGGTCGGAAAGATATAAATTAAAACATCAGTTATAATTAGGCACCGAGAGGAAACACTGAAGATGTAGAGATGCTGGATTTTTAATTTATTTATTTTTGTGTCCTACGTGTCCTGACGTTAAAAGCTCAACCGATCTCCCAACGCTTTCGCCTTCATTTTTATCGCGGTTGATTTAACCCCCCCAACCACCAAAAAAAACCCCTTACGGCGATAACGGAATATTTGTTCGGAAAGGTTAGATGTAGGAGCCTGGATGCAAATGTACCGTGGAAGATTCCGAAATCAGTGCACTTTCTATGTTTTCGTTTTAATATATTTTCTCTTTTAATTAAGGCAGCATTTTTTAAAAGAAATTATAATCAAATTCATTGCGATGATCGACTAATGCCATGAGTTTTTTTTTTTTTTATAGAAGATTCCATTATTTTTGTGTCCTACGTGTTCAGAGGCAAACGTTCCACCGACCACCCAAAGCATTCGCCTATATATTTTTTTATCGCTGTTGATTGTAAAAAAAAAACAAACCCTTACTGCGATAACGGAAAATTTGTTGCGAAACGTGAGATATACGAGCCTGGATACAAATTTACCGTGGAATATTCCGCAATCAGTGCACTTTTTATACTTTTTCGTTTTAACCCCATGCCGTCTTTTATTATTTTTTTTATTTTTTGGATATTCATGAGTCTATCACGCCAACCATCACGGTTTTGTGTTAAACGTTATGAATTAAATAGACACCTCCGATCTAGACTCACATATGGATGACGTGGATGGTGTTTAACGCATTTAGAAGCGTTAAACGTCATGGATTAAATAAACTCCTCAGATCTAGACTCGAATATGGATGACGTTAATTGTCTTTAACGCATTTAGAAGTGTTAAACGTCATGAATAAAAAGACACCTCTGATCTAGACTCACATATGGATGACATGAATGGTGTTTAACGCGTTTAGAAGCGTTAAACGTCATAAATTAAATAGACACCTCCGATCTAGACTCATATATAGATGACGTGAATAGTGTTTAACGCGTTTTGAAGCGTTAAACGCCATGAATTAAATAAACCCCTCAGATCTAGACTCAAATATTTATGACATGAATCGTGTTTAACGCGTTTAGAAGCGTTAAGCGTCATGAATTAAATAGACACCTCAAATCTAGACTCACATATGGATGACGTGAATTGTGTTTAACGCGTTTAGAAGCGTTAAACGTCATGAATAAAAAAGACACCTCTGATCTAGACTCACATATAGATGACATACATAGTGTTTAACGCGTTTAGAAGCGTTAAACGTCATGTATTAAATAGACACCTCAGATCTAGACTCACATATATGGATGACGTGATTCGTCTTTTACGCGTTTAGAAGCCTTAAACGTCATGAATTAAATAGACCCCTCAGATCTAGACTTACATATGGATGACATGAATGGCGTTTAACGCGTTTAGAAGCGTTAAACGTCATGAATTAAATTGACACCTCAGATCTAGACACTCATATAGATGTCGTGAATTGTCTTTAAGGCGTTTAGAAGCGTTAAACCTCATGAATGAAAAAGACACCTCTGATCTAGACTCACATATGACATACATGGTGTTTAACGCGTTTAAAAATTTCTTGATGGGTTAAACGCCATGCATAACATCCGTATGCTAGTCCAGATCTGCATGTCTTTTTAATTCATGGCGTTTAGCACGTCAAGATATTTCTTTGACTTTCAGGTAGTCTGGCGGTACAGAATCCCAAATCAAATGACAAAAACCACATCACTTGAAGACTACACAGAAAAACGACTAAAATGGACAGCACATGTTACTAGAAGGGAGAAAAAAGATAAGGAAACGGCTAATCTCACCGTTACCATCTGTGCAGCTAGTGAAATCGGCGAGCAGTGTTCAAGTTCCGTCCAAGTCAGTTGCATTCATTTTCGTACAGATGCTCTGGGGAAAGGTATGAAGCGATCACTTGTCTATCCCGATATCAGTTAAATTGCAGGTGAGAGTTGACTCTTTAGCCTTGGGTGATATCCAGTCTTTGGAGAATGGATAACTCTGAATTCTAAACGCGAAATCACTCTACGATCTTTCGCAACAAGACATTATAAGAATTCACAGATAATACAGAAAAAAGTGTTTATAGAGAGACATGATCGCCTATGTACTGAAGGAAGATAGCATCTTTAAAAACGGCTTACTTTCGACCGTTGCACTCTCCATCCTTCTTCTCATGTCTGTCGCCTTACTCAGCAAACATCTCGGAATTTTGATCCGAATTCTTTATTCAATTCAAGATTATTCTTATTGCGCCTGCCATGCTTAGAGGAGGATAACACATACCAATTAATACTCCATGGTCTTCTGAATTAAATCGTTGGTTAAAATATACCTGTTTCCCTCTTGTAAGTTAACATTAACACAATCTATCCTCCACATCTTCCTAGCCAGATCGGATTATCACATATCATGGGCCAAGAAGTTACGTGGTAAATTTACACAGAAAAACGTCCGAAACGTTTGAAGATGAGGATAATAGTCCAAATAATGTAAATATTTAAATGTTTATATACTATCATAATTAATTTTAAAAAAAATGAAAACAATTCTTATGAAAATTCATTATTCAACGATTATTTTCCATAAGACATAGTGTCCATAATATATTTTATTTATAAAAGCAATTAAAAGTTTTTCTAAATAAATAATGTCTTAGTTTTATTGCATTTGTTATTTTACAATTCAGAGTAGATTTTCTGTAAATGCGGATCCTATTTAATACAATCAATTTGATGAATTAAATTCTCCGAGGACTTGTCCTTATAACTAATATAAACATTAAGTAATACATAAAAGAATTTCTCGAAATTTTATAAAATTAAATGAGAGCCACCCAATGATACAGAAGCTAGCCTTTCCTACTATTTACTCATAGAAGGGCGGGAGGAAGAAGTATGCTGCCGCGTCTCTAAAAGGAAGAATCAACAATAAAAAAGAATAAAACTTTTTCTATCAATATTTTGACAGATTAAGATATCAGGATATGTCAAGGAATTTTACCATGAATTGCTAGAAATAAACACAATATATGTAAATAAAAGATTTTCATCACATTTTTATCAAATTAAGAAAGGGCCTGACTACGCAGAAAATTCAATTTAATGAGGAGTAGATAGGTTCACCTATCGTCCGGTATACACTCCTCCCTGGTATTTTGAACAGGAGTAAGGGTTTATCCCTTGTTTCTTGTTTACGATTTGGTTTCTTCTAAAGTCATTTCCATCTCTGTACTTCGAACATCTGCGCCTGAATTCTGAAAAAAATTTTAATTAATTATTTCATTTTATTTTTTCTCTTCGCCACCAATAGGAGTAGATAGATAGGTTTGCCTATCGCCAGGTTCACACTCCCCCTTGCTATTTTGAACAGAAGCAGAGATTTATCCCCTGTTTCCTCTTTAGGATTAGGTTTCCGGTTCCTTCTAAAGTCTACTTCAGTTTTATACACCTAACAGTTGTCCTTTCCTATGCTAATATAACTCCACACAGTAACCCTCTACCTTGAGTGGCTCTTAAGACTTTATTTAAACAAGTTCAACTGAGTGCACTCTTTTCAATTTTTCTGTCTTTTCTTTTTTCGACTGGTTTCCAATCTACTCCTCTCTCCTCTTTCTCCGACTCTTCATCTTTTTTCTCTCTCTCTCTTTCTTTTCCCTCTCTCTCTTATTCCCTTTCCTCTCTTTTCCCCCCCACCTCTCTCCCTCTATCTCTCTCACTGTATTTTTAAGGGCTATTCCTTTTTCTCCCTCTTCTCGCTCTCTCCTTCTCTCTGTCACTCTTCTCCCTCCCCTCTCTCTCCCTTTCTTCCCTCTCTCTCCTCATCTCTCTTCCCCCATTTTCCTAGGGCTGTCTTCTCTCTCTCTTCTCCCTTACTCTATCTATCGCCCTATGTCTCACTCTCACTGTATTTCTCTATGCCTATCTTTTCTCTCTCTCTCTTTCTTTTCCCTCTCTCTCTTCTTCCCTTTCCTCTCTTTTCTCCTCCCCACCTCTCCTCTTCTATCTCTCTCACTGTATTTTTAGGGGCTATTCTTTTTTTCTACCTCTTCCCGCTCTCTCTGTCACTCTTCTCCCTCCCCTCTCTCTCCCTTTCTTCGCCCTATCTCTCTCTCTTTTTTCTCTCTCCCTCTCTTCCCCCATTTTCCTCCCAGGGCTGTATTTTAGTCTTCTTCTCTTTCTTCTTCCCTTACTCTATCTCCCTCCCCCTATGTCTCCCCTCTCTCCTCCTCTTTTTCTAGGGCTGTATTTCTCTCCCTTACTCTATCTATCGCCTATCTTTTTCTCTCTCTTTTCTCTCTCTTCTCCCTTACTCTATCTATCGCTCTATGTCTCACTCTCACTGTATTTCTCTATGCCTATCTTTTCTCTCTCTCTCTTCTCCCTTACTCTATCTATCGCCCTATGTCTCACACTCACTGTATTTTTCTAGGGATATCTTTTTTCTT
>CAHIKZ030003021.1:2332500-2352500 GCA_903632075.3 Acanthosepion pharaonis | reverse complement strand
TAAGTAATAAAAAAAATCTTTCAGATTAACTAATAAAAAAAATCCATACCTTTACATACAATAAAACCTACCTTCTTGAAGCTATATATATATATATATATATATATATATATATATATATATATATATAAGTACATATTAATAAATACACATATACCCAAGTTTTAGTGCAAATCAGTTTCGTGGTTACCCAGTTCATCAGACACAAATGCTTTAACTACAGTGAGCATTGTTTTGTTTACACCTTAAATAGTTATTTTATCGTCTGTATATGTACATATATACACGTATATATAATTGCTAATATATCGTTATTTAGTTTCTGCTCACACTTGTATATATATATATATATATATATATATATATATATATATACACACACATACAGTACGAGGCAAAAAGTAGGCGCACCCACAAAAAGTCGGCTTTTGTATTTTTACCAAGACAAGTGCGTAATAGAATTCATTTATTAATACAAGGTATTAATACAGGTGTACATATGTACATTATACAAGTCAAAAATGATTTAGTAATGATAACGAACCTCAGCATACTGCCCTAAAGAACAAATCTAGAGAGGAATCGTGATGTGGGCAAATTGCTACTCTTCCAGTGGCCTAGTCACAGTCCTGACGTTAACCCAATTGAAAACCTTTGGTTGATAATGAATAAGCGTGCCCGTAATAGGAAAGTTAACACAGAAGATGAGCATTTTCACGAATTAAAGGAATGCTGGAAAAATCTGGCGAAATGAAGTTGACTTCCTAAAGAATTTCGTCTATAGCATGCCACGAAGAATTAAGGCCGTTATTAAAGCAAAAGGTTACCCAACAAAATACTAAATCATTTTTTGACTTGTACATATGTACACCTGTATTAATAAACGAATTCTATTACTCACTTGTCTTAGTAAAAATACAAACATCAACTTTCTATGAGTGCATCCATTCCTTTTGCCTCGTACTATATATATATATATATATATATATATATATATATATATATATATATATATATATATATAAAAAACAAGTATAGGATTGGTGTATACGGAATAAATTCCAATAACCAACAAATACTATTCTTAAAAGAGTGCTCAATACAGAGTAGAGCAAATACAATTATTTATTCGAAAATTAAGTGTTTTAAAAGAACCTTTTAAAACCTTTTATTCTATATTCAACATCATCACTTGATAAGACACCAGAAATATTGAACCAAAATGGCTATTCTTGTAGTGATTTTATAACATATTTATGTTATAATTTTCGAATAAATAATTATACATATATATATATATATATGTATGTATATAAAATGTAAGTCAAAAGCAAAGCAGTTATTAAACAAAAAATATCACCAAATAGAAATAGAGTTCACACGCAAAAGGGATACAGTCAAGTGATCATAACCTTCTGACTTCGAGGCAAGAAAATATATAATGAAGGGTGTGGTGGTTAGACCGATAATTGTCCATTTCTTATTGGTTGACAAGAAATCCCAGCATACATTCCTAGAATTTGTTTATAAATTTGGGGAGGGTAGTTTTTTAGCAGTCGTCGGTTGTAAACGACTTTTATCTTTTATACTTAAAAATCTAAGACAATTGTGCGCACTATGCCCAAAGAGTTTACGATACTGAAGGTTAACGTAGACTGGGAAAATAGTGAGGATTGAACTCACAATCCTTTCCTTACTTTGTGTCCTTGATAATCAATCTCACTCCGCTAGAAGACAGTCTAAACAGTTACCTATATATATATAGCCGTGGGAGGCGTCATTCTATGTCGTATATACACGTAATTGTAAATACTGGACCTTTTTTTTTTATATATTACTCCGCACAAGAGTAAAGAATGAGCAAGAGAGAACACGTTTCTCGTTGCAAATTCAGCCGAGCTGTTTTATCCCGTAGTGTGAGCTATCAGCCAGCCAGAGGGATTCGACATTTTACTACCTCCTTCTCTTTCTCCGAACCGACGCCGGATATTCAACCTTGTTCACCTTATAGCTCCACCCCAATAAGCGAAGCACTGACCTTAGCTCCCTCTTTGCTCCAGGGCTCTCGTCACCCTCACCATGTCTCCCTGATAATCGCTCAATCGGCCTCCGCCTCTGTTTTAATCGGCCCCAACCAATTCTTCCATCTCTGCTATTATTTCTCGTCTTCATCGCAAACCCTCTCCTCTTCCCCTTCTTCTTCTCCTTCTCCTCCTTTCCCTTCTCCTCCTCCTTCTTTTCAACCTCCTCCTCCTACTACCACTCCGTCAGTTTGTAACGAACGACAGACAGGAAGGTAGGGCGAGACACGTTGTCGGCCTGGGCCAAAGAGCAGTGCAAGTGGGAGCAGGGCTTACGTTGAGGTCGAGGAAGGAGGAAAGCTACAGAATAGAAAAATATGGACTGGTAGGTTGGCGGTGGTGGCGGGGGGGATTTGTTATAAATTTCCCACCCCACCATATCCAACCACCCCCACCCCGCATAGAAAAATCTCCCCGTTTACCGATATCGGATCATGGCGAACACAAATTCACACGCAAACACGCGCGCCGCACGCGCTTCTCCCTTGATTTCTCTCTCTCCCTCCCTCTCGCTCTTTCTTTCAATATCTTTCTCTCCCTATCATTCTCTCTTTCCTTCTCGCCCTTTCTCCCTCGCACTTTCCCTCTCTGTCTCCTCTTTCCCCTCTCGCACTTTTCTCTTTCTCTTTCACACTTTCTTTCTTTCCTCCCTCCCTCGATATCTCAGTCTTTCTCTCTTCTCTCTTTATCACTCTTTCTTTTTTGCCCTCTCTTTACTTTTTCCTCTTTCCCTCTCTCGGTTTTTCGCTCTTTCTCTCTCACCTTTACTCTTTCTCACTTTGTCTTTTTCGCTATCATGGTCGGTCTTTTTCTTTTTCTCTTTCTCGTTCTTTCTCTTCTCCCCTTTCTCTCTCTCTCTCTCTATCACTCTTTCCTTCTCTTTCTCCTTTTTTTCTCGTTATTTCTCTCTCAGACTTTCTTTCTTGAATTTTCACTCTTTCTCTTCCTCTCTCTTTTAAACATTATCTCATTCCCCCTTTCTCTCTTTCTCTTTATCTCATGTTCTTCCTCTCTCTTTCTATCCGTCTTTCTCCTTTTCTTTCTCATTCTCTTTCTCCCCTTTTCTCTCTTTCTTTCTCTCTCTTTCTTTCTCCTCTCACGTAATAACTCGCTATTACCCCCTTTCTCTCTTGGTCGTTCTCTTTCTGTCTCTCTCTCTCTCTCTTTCCAAGTTTGTCTCCCTTTCTTTCCCTTAATCTTTTCGTTTTGTTTCTTTCTTTGCCAATATTTCTGCTAAGCCTGCGTGGACGAACACACGGACACAAAAGCCAGATCTACATGCGCGCGCGCACACATACACACGCACACACGCATGCACACACTCACATACACACACGCAGACAGAACGAGAGAGAGAGAGAAAAAACAGGGAAATAAGAGAGAGAAACACGCACAAAGCACACACACACGCGCGTGCGCACACACACGCGCGCACACACACACACACACACAAACAAACACTTACACACTCACACACAGAAATGCATATGCACACAGAAGGACTTACATACAGAAACACCAGTCTACGTGTGCGTATGTCTGTGTGAGGTGCCCGCCTGTCTGGATGTGTCAGGGATTTTTTTTTAAAGTTAACTTAAGTCTTGCAAATAAATTCTTTAGAAGGGCATTCTGTGAGAATCGAACTCACTGCGCAAATAACAGTGAAGAAAAATAGATGGTTAACCATTACTATACAATGCCACCATTTGTGGATGCGACTTAAAATTCAATGAAGCAATTTTCAAGAAAAAAAAAAAAAAAGAAAAAAGCAAACATCTGCGTACATTTGTGAGTCTCCGTGGCTGAGCGTGTGTCTACTTCGATTTCTGAAGTAAAAATCAATTTTCGAAAATCCTATCTTCTACCGGAGCTCGAACACTAACCGCCAAATACTCGGCTGGCCTAAGATATGTGTAAGGGGAAAAGGGCATAATTCATTGATCGGAGAGTGGAATTGATGAACCAAATTCAGATTCTGATCGCGTCTTGGAAAGATGCGAATACAGTTCTTCACACAGTCAGTCATGTGCCATGCGTGATACACTCTTAGGCGATCATGTATCTTTCGATACATGACTGACGAGGCAGATTTTTCCCGCAGCAGGTTGCCATTTCATTCTGCGATAGACCAGTTGCCATCCAAGGTTATAGAACCCAGTCTGTCCTGCTATTACCCATAGCTGGGGAGGGGGAGAAGAGGATTCATACCTATCCCAAGGTTATTAGCACGTCAGTGAATGTAATAGATTCGACTGGAAATTGAACTCCGATCTCTCAATCCGAGCCTCTATCCATTACTCTACCGTGCCTGCTTCACGCAGTCCAGCTTAAATAGAGTTCTCTAGCCTAGGTTGGCAGCCACTCTAGGAGAAGGACAACTCGCGGACAAGACAAAGAAAGATCGCTGCACTATCCTTCTCAGATATTAACAAAAGGGGAAATCTGGAGAGCAACGATTATCTATCTACGTTTAAAAAAAAAGCATTATTAAGGATTTCAGCTTTAGAGGTTGTAACCAACAAATTCTCGACTAGACCCACATCCCAAATGCAGTCCAAATAAATAAACTTTTCAGCACCGCTTTTTACACACACACACACGCACGCACGTGCGCGCACACACATACACGGACGCGCGTGCGCACACACACAAACACACATGCGCGCACACACAGAGTCTTATTCCTTGGCACATAATTCTAATCGACCCTCCTTCTACACATATATAATTCTATCAAGAACAAATACTTTAATAAAATAAAGTCCTTCTATAAAACGAAACACGTTACACAGAATTTACCCACTTTGTCATTCGACACACACACACACACACACACACACACACACATATATATATATATATATATATATATGCACGAATGTTATGAGAATGAAAATAATATAAATTCGAACGTTCACAGCATTAATTCAAAAGAGGGCTCAATACCAAGAGTAGAGCAATAATTATTTATTATAGATTTTTATATACGGACAAAAACAATTTGCTCGCTACAAAGATGCATTCTTTCTAGTAAGCAAGTTGTTTTGTCCGTATGTAAAAATTATATATATATATATATATATATATATATATATATATATATATAGAGAGAGAGAGAGAGAGAGATAGATAGATAGATAGATAGATAGATAGATAGATTTATTTTTTTTATTTTAAGATTCAGAAGATTTTGGTTTACTTTTTTACAACAAAAATAATTGATGATAAAAATTCTTCAAGGATTTGTGCTTATAACTAATATGAACATTAAGCCATACAAAAGGAAAGGGTCGCCGCCAAGCGGTCACTTTGTGAACTAATAGGACTCGTTCCGCTAAGCTCGCAAATTTTGAAATACATCGCTGACTATTTGGAAGATTTTTTTCCTGCAGATTTTTTTTTAATATTTTGCCTACAGATTTGGTCCGTTGCATCAGAAGTCCGTTGATAGGGGTCCGTAGATGAGAGGTTTGACTGTATATATAAAATTGTTTATAATTTTCCATGTTTATAGGGGAAGAGTGCGCAATGTCAGAGGTAGTGTTGATTTCTGTGCCCACACTATGTCTATCTGAGTGTGCGCACGCACGTCTATGAGTGAGGATACGTGTGTGTGTGTTTGTGTGTGTGTGTGTGAAATCATATATGTATTTGCCTAATAGTATGTGAACATTCACACACGTGCAAATATGAAATATCAAAGTAAATTCAACAACACTGCTTGTATTTGATAAGTTAAAAAATTCGTTCGAGTCAAAACACAAAAATAAAAGTTAATTCTTTTCATTCCTAATATTAATTTTGTTGAACTGGGATTGGCCAAAAATTTAATTGAAATGGGGTTGGTCAAAAATTTTATTGAATTGAGGTTGGTCAAAAATTTTATTGAAACAGGGTTGGTCAAAAATTTTATTGAATTGGGGTTTCGTCAAAAATTTTATTGAATTGTGGTTGGTCAAAAATATTATTGAATTTGGGTTTCGTCAAAAATTTTATTGAACTGGGGTTGGTCAAAAATTTTATTGAATTGGGGTTTGGTTCGGTTTATTAAGTTAAAAAATAGATGATAATTTTAATTTTTAGAATCTCATCGTTATAGAATATCCCAGTACGAGATTGGTAGCTCAGTTTCATCATTTTACAGCTGAAATGGTTAGAGATAACCATAAGTTTTATGCTAACAGTTTCATCAATAGCACTTTTCAATTGTGGAACAATCTTCCGGTTTCTTGTTTTGAGCTTCAAAAATTTAAATTCAGTATCAATCATCATCTCTTTCCTTGAATCTTGTTCTTTTATTATTATTATTATATCTTTAATATTGTGTTTTTTTTTTCTCATACGCTTTCAGTTTTAGTCATTGTCACTTTGCCTGGGGTGAAAAGATTTTTTTTTAATTAGCCTATTTCCGTATCTTCTGTCTTTCAGGCAACTACAGGATTCTATGTCCCCAGAAACTTTCTCAGCAAAGAACTGCTGTAGTTATTTTTTGCAGTCTTCATCGAAATATTTCGTTAAGCGGACTCTATAAACGGTAACCGGTAGTTGTAATGTTTAATGGCTAAGGCTGATCATTAAAAATATCACAAATTTTGAATTGATTCTTCTGAAAAACTCCCAAGTTGAGAACTCTTTTCCAATCCCATCGCATACTCATCTTCTGCGGATATAGACCGGTTTTGGCCCAGTTGGTGGTGGTTCATTTTCTTTACCCCACGATTTATTGCGTTCTATGTTGTTGTAAATAATCCACTTTTCATCAACCGGCAAAATTTGTTTCACAAGCTGAACATTTACATAGAGTGCATTAGCGATTTTACCACCCCTATTAAATTTAAGCGGAAGACACTCATCAAAGCGACTAACATAATCAAGTTGATGCAAATGATTTCCCGCGCTTGATTTGGATATGTTGAATATAATGATTACACCATGAGTTGTATGACCTCAATTTTCTTCAAGTAATATATATATTAATTAGATCGCTATCAACTGAAATTTTTCAACTCAACCATAAACTTGGCACGTTCGAAAATTCACAGTAGCTTATTGGGAAACAGCTCAAATCATTTTTGTGCGTTTGAGTTATATGTTTATTTTCTTTCAATAAAAAATAAATGTCCAAAATATGCCCAAAATATTGCTGATTTTCTTCTATTTTCAATTTTAGAACCAATAAAAAAAATATAGCGATTTTTGAAAATGTATGCTGATAGAACAATACAATTAAACTTATGTTTGTGAATCAATTAAGTGGATATTGCCGATCTATAATTATAAGACGGGCTGCAGGAAGAAGTGGATTAATGGCTTTGATGAAGAACATAGATAGATAGATAGATAGTGAACAGATTGAGATAGATAGATAGATAGATAGAAAGAATATATATATATATATATATATATATATATATATATATATATATATATAAATTAAAATGGTAACCCGTATGGAATTTCCAAGAGGATAAAGATGCAAGGAGAGCTCTATGTCAGACACAGAGCAAAATTATTAATTAGTGAATATCAAACACTTTATATATATATATATATATATATATATATATATATATATATATATATATATATATATATATATATCAGAGAACAGAGAATGCGTATTATTCTTTAAATATGTTTCTCGAATATTTAGGCCAGTCGACAAAAAATAAATAAATGTCATGTTTAATAAATAAACTGAACTTAGATATGTGTATACAATAGAATAATGATTTAAGTGATACAATCTATCGGATTAATAAATAAAAATCCATTACTTCTGTAGAAGCAAACACACACACACACACACACACACATATATATATATATATAATATCATAAAGTTACTTAACTGTAAATATCAAACAACATCAAAAATTGATAATTAGTTAAGCAATATATATATATATATATATATATATAGGCAGCATATCTTCATTCAAGCATATTTGTATGAATAATCTACATATATTACGTCTATTTATTTTATTTTAATCTTCTCAAATTTACGGATCAATTTCTTACTGATTAAGAAAGACACCGCAGGTTTGTTTATTTCTTTTATTTTCCCATGTACTTTAAGTTTCATTCAAGATCATCTTCAACGGTGAATTGCCAAGACAAAAATTTAATGTCATTGATAGTTGTGACATTTTTTTGTAAATACGCATGAAATGCTCTCAGTTATAATCAATTTAAAAATTAAATGTTAAGAATATATATGTAAGGGAAGTAACTTAATTTATATATTTTTATTATTAATGTCTTAAAATACTCAACCTGCAATTAAGAAAAAAAAAAAAAGATTATAATCCCAAAACATTGCTTTTATAGGCGTTTTAAAACATTGTTTGCTATACTCAGAATTCATTTTATTTAGTGTTGATTGCATTTATTTTATTTAAAACATTTCAAGAATTTGAATTTTTTTTAAATTTCAAGGTAGTTTACACTTATATTGTCAATTAATATTTCTCTAAAACGTGAATGTGGACAGAAATGTTCTTTTAAATGTTGTGCAATAGAATTTGAATCCGTGTTGTAAGCCTTCTTGATAATGTCGTCATGAAACCAACATATACATTTACTTTTTGTTAAAGATACAATTTCCCAAAGGACATTTAAATTGATATGTTGGTCTTTTGCAAAACATTAGTTAACGGAGAAGAGATTTTATAATAATTATTTTAGTGAATTTGAGAGGATTAGAATAAAAATAGACATAATTTGTCTAGATTACTCAACCAAACATGCTTGAATATATATATATATATATATATATATATATATATATATATGTGTGTGTGTGTGTGTGTGTGTGTGTGTGTGTGTGTGTTTGAAACAGTACAGAAACGTATTAAGGCCTAAAAAGCACGAAATTTTATATTATAGGCCATGATAGATTTAAAACAAAAACACACACCAGTCGACCGGTTTCGTCTCCTCTCATCAGAACTGTTAACGGGAAAGTAAAATTATGAAGAGAAAGAAAAAGAAGTCTGTCATGGATGACATGAATGAGTGGACAGGGAGGAAAAAAAATAATTATAAAAATTATACCAACAAAGATGCTAGAAGCGCAGCACAGCAAGTCCAAGCAAACAATCTCTTTGTTTGCAAAGAGCAGGTCGCCTGGACCTGATGTAAAGCGTCTCCAACACCTTAAGATGGAATAATGAGTGCGATCTGGCCAAAACGGAAAACCAGTTCACACTGAAATCCATCGCACAAGTTGGATTCTTTATAAAGTGATCCGCAATCGAAGACCCATACGTGTTACGAATGGTATCGCCAAACGAAAAACTTTTATTCAGTATTATAGCAGGTACGTGCTGTTTAATTCTAACGTCCAAACGCTGTGTCGTTCTACCTATGTAGTCGCATCCACAATTACATTTGAAATGGTAAATAACAGAATTAATATGGTGGTGGGGTAGAACATCTTTACACATAGATGAAAGTACGGACTTAGTTTTAAAAACAACACGAACGTTCGCTGCAAAATAACATTCACGTGAACTACATGAAATACGCTTGGCGAAGGATTCACTAATCCTACCCAACCACGGTAAACGAAAATAGACCGGACATTTACCCACTGAAGCAGGTTTGATTTTATTGAACCTGGCAGTCTTATCCCGAATAACCGATTGAACAATGTTCAACGGATAACCATTGTTCACAAAGATCTCAGTTAAACAACTGATTTCATCTTTCAAGGTGTCACCCGAACAAATCATTAACGCCCTATGTGTCAGGGTCCTAATCAAATTTATCTTTTGTCGTTTAGGACAAAAAGAGTCCCATCGAGTATATAGACCTGTAAAGGTAGACTTCCTGTAAACCGATGTAATAAACGAGGAAGGAGTTCTTTGAACAAGAACATCTAAGAAGAGCAAAGAACCATTGACCTCCTTATCTACTGTAAATTTAAGGGCAGGATGAACACCATTGAGTAGGGAAAAAAATTGATCCACTTCCGATTCATGGCTGAACACACAACAAGTGTCATCCACATACCGAAAGTAAACCTTGGGCCGGGCAGAACCTAACAAAAGGCTTTCCTCATAAAAACCTACAAAAAATATTTGCCAACACAGGACCCAAAGGGGAACCCATCGCTACACCATCAATCTGACGATACATGACATTATCGAAACTAAAATCGACAAACATGGTGGCAAATTTCATGAGTTCAACGAACACTTCTTCAGGTATATTCGGAGGAGTCAAATCACTACGATATAACATATCGCTGCAAATATCAATAGTCTCCGATAAAGAAACACAAGTGAAGATATACATATATATATATATATATATACATAGAGAGAGAGAGAGAGAGAGAGAGAGAGAGAGAGAGAGAGAGAGATAATGAACAGCCTGAGATAGATGTTGTGGTGAAACACACCTATTATATAGGACTCTCCCACCTAATATAAGTAGGAGTAGTAAGAGTAACGTGGGGGTCGGTCAGTGGGTCAGTCAGTGAGTCGATGCCGGACGACAGTTAGTCGAATACGAAAGTATCAGCGACCACAATTAGATTACTCTGCGTTATTACCTATTATATCAAGTTCCCAACGTTTTGTACGTCGAACCTATTTTAGGACCGATTTAGTACAAATACAAGCCTCCACTGTGAAATCACTCCACAACAAAAGATTAGGTTGAGACATAAGTAATTTTCGTTTTTTTTAACCAACTGCAATGATTAATGGCTCATCCTAACATCTAATCATACGTGGCAGTTAAATGGAGTTCACAAACATGTAATAGATAGATAGATAGATAGATAGATAGTGAATAGACTGAGATAGATAGATAGATAGATAGATAGATAGATAGATAGTGTTATGGTCCGGTTCCTTGCACCACGGTGATAGTCCAAGGTAGAACCAACAAAGAAGAACTCGAACACGGATATGGAATAACACAGATATATTACAAACAGGAAAGACTCCGCCCTTCGGCGTAGCCTCGTTCGGGTTCCTCCCCGTCCGAAGGCAGAGAGTTCAACCGATCAGCCGGTCAGCCGGTCGTCCGACTTCAGACTGAACAGTATTTAGTCTCCACCCCCCACGAGGGCATCATGTGGCACAAGGCCGGTTTAACGTGGGATCTCCGAGCCCGTGGGCTCAGCCAAAAATATGCCCTTTGAACCCGTATAAACGGGTTCAGGGTCGGTTTACCTCCCCGAAAGAGACTCCGCCCTTCGGCGTAGCCTCGTTCAGGTTCCTCCCCGCCCGAAGGCAGAGAGTTCAACCGATCAGCCGGTTAGCCGGTCGCCCGACTTCGGACTGAACTCCCTGCTTCCTCTTGAGGCGCAGTATTTATTACGTATGGGATAGTCCATTATGTTATTATGGGTAAGGTCCCACAACAGATAGATAGATAGATAGATAGATAGATAATGAAATAACTGAGATAGATAGATAGATAGATATGAACAGACTGGGATAGATAGATAGATAGATAGATAGATAGATAGATAGTGTAAAGTAGAGTAGAGATTGAGGCATATATTTCTGACTTAGAACTAAGGAAACTAAACGCCCCTAATAATATCTTACAATGAACACAAACGTATCTTTTTTTTTCAGCCCAACGCACATGCCTATATTGACAATGAAGAAAAACTGATTAAAATATATTTCGTTGTTCCGTTACATCACCTTCCGACGAAAACACTTAACCCTGACAGTTTCAGTGTTTGCAAAATTGAGGTGATATTCTTAATTGATTAAATGCTATGTTTGAAACCCCACACTCTAATAAATCGTTGGTTACTATAACATCTTCTATCGGGTGGGTCAAAGATCACGAAGGTGTTTGAATATTTAGTTTTGTTGTTTTGAATTTACAATAACCTCAAATCGTTATTTACGCGCGGACTATTGTCGTCATCACAACGTTTCGGTCTTTGGGCCCGCCTTTATCCAGGTAACCTTCAGGGCATTTAGGACGCAACGCCTTTTTTAGTCTACGCAGATTGATTGCTCTCGGTCGGCAGCACATGATGACGGATATCACGACTAATTCTTATTTGAGTATTGCTCATCACAAGGATTGAACTCTCAATTACCAATTTAACTACCCAACACTTTAATCCTTCTAGGCTATTATGGCTCGGTGCAAAAACCGGCCTGCAGATGAGTACGCCCACTGCTACTTGTCATGCTTGACTGTACTCTCCATGGTTTCTCTTTACTACAACTGCTGTTGAAGCTTTACTGTCATTTCTCTTTGTTTCTTTCTTTTATATTGCAGCTCTTTCTTTTATATTACAATTTCCTTTCTGTCTTTCTCTTGCAATATCATTTTTCTTTCTTTCTGTCTTTCTTCTGTAATACATTTTTCTTTCTGTCTGTCTTTCTATCTTTTGCCATACAATTTTTCTTTCTTTCTTTCTTTCTTTCTTTCTTTCTTTCTTTCTTTTACAATACAATTTTTCTTTCTTTCTTTCTTTCTTTCTTTGCAATACTTCTTTCTTTCTTTTTTGCAATACTAATTTCTTTCTTTCTTTCTTTCTTTCTTTCTTTCTTTCTTTCTTTTGCAATACAATTTTTCTTTCTTTCTTTCTTTCTTTTGCAATACAATTTTTCTTTCTTTCTTTCTTTCTTTCTTTCTTTTGCAATACAATTTTTCTTTCTTTCGTTCTGTTAATCTTTTGTAATACAATTTCTTCTTCTTTTACACCACAATTTTCTTTCTTTTTGTCTTTCTTTTTTTATTTTGCAATACAATTTCTCGTTCTTTCTTTCTTTCTTTCTTTCTTTTTGTCTTTTTTATTTTGCAATACAATTTCTCTTTCTTTCTTTCTTTCTTTCTTTCTTTCTTTCTTTCTTTCTTTCTTTCTTAACGGCTCCCACCATATAGCATCATATACGGTACATGTGGAAAATAAATGAACGCTAGGTATGAAAAATCATATCTTATAAATGGTAAAAAATAATTTTAAACACTTTCATGACTTCTTACCCTCCCTGTATAAATGTGCATATTAGACCAGAAGATGCTGGAAAAAGGGTCGGATTTTATACCGCTCCAGTAAGTATCTGACTCCTCACCCCCTCTTAATTTTTTTTTAATAAATTTTCTTTGTCGTTGTTTTAGTAAATTTTTGTTTTTTTAAAAGTAACTTTAATGAATATTAAATTTTACAGATTAAATTTTACATTTGGAAATTTTAATTTCGTTCAGTCTTAATTTGTTTCTTTCTGTAAAGTGACAACCAAAGCACTAGCACAAATGGTTCATTGAGGGAAGGACTGGTTTGCAGAATTTAATACGCCCTCACCTCCCTGCAAAAAAAACAAAACATTTAGTACCGTTCCACCATCGAGAAGACCTTGAAGTTTCATTTATGATGGATGGGTCTTTTTTGAAGGGGGCACCTTGCCTTGGACGTCTACTGGGACTCAAGCTCACCCTTGGCCTCAAATAGAGCTCATATAACACGATCTATTGCTAAAGATGCAGTGAAAAGTAGTCGTTCCCTTGTACCACTCCAGTAAGTATCCGACTCCCCGTACTATTCTGTATTTTTACATCAGACCAAAAAATGGCGTATTCTTTCTATATCTTGGCTGTATCTGTCCAGTCCTCGCTTGCCTGTCTTCAAAATCGTCTGCGTGGCCTTGTGGGCAATGAATCGTTTTCCCGCCACCCTACAACCTCTTTCTCACAGGCGTAACGTTGAGAGCCTCTCGCTACTCTATTGCTATTTCCATTGCAAGGGTTCCGAGGGGCTAAATTCAATGCCTCCACAAGACTGGGGTCGTGAGCTTTGCAGCCGGAAATCGACATGCCACGCACACGACGATGAATCATCCTCAATCCCTTCATAATCCATTAATAAGAAGAAAGTTCCTCTCGGACGGCTTATTCAAAAGAACTACTGGGAGAATGTTTTCCTGATCACTATAATCTTGACCTCTTCAAGTATAGTGTTAACCATTAACTTTCCTGCATAACCTCATGAAATTCACTTCTTGCTTCTTCTTATGCTCGTACAACACCACGCACTTTCTCCCTCGAGTGGCTCTTGGGCCTTATATTGAGTGAGCATAAAAAACGCGTGTGCACGCAGATACATACGTACACACATACAAATGTTGTAACCTAGGGAAGGTTACTGAATAGAATAATCAAAGGAAGGTTGGTAATGAACGATAATAATTAGGACAAGAACAACACATATAAGATTTGCCAGCGGCGCGTCGAAGAAGTAGTCAACTGCTAGAAGTGAATTCCACAATGAATCTCCAACTGCAGGGTATCTACTAACCGACCCACGCGGTCAGATGTGGCACAAGACCGAATTTAATGTGGGGCATCCGAGCCCGTAGTCTCGGACAAAAATTCCCCGTAGACCCCATATAAAACGCGGTCGGTTAGCTGTTTCCCGAGACGAGACTCTGCCCTTCTACATAGCCTCGTCTGGAGATCCTTTCTGCCCGGAGGCAGAGAATTCGACTAGCACAGCTGGAGACGAATCTCCAACTGCAGGATATCTACCAACCACCTCACGCGGTCAGATGAGGCACAAGGCCTAATTTAATGTGGGGTATCCAATCCCGTAGTCTCGGCTCAAAATTCCCCGTAGACACCGTATAAAACGGAGTCGTGTAGCTGTTTCCCGAGACGAGACTCTGACCTTCGACATAGACTGATCTGGGGATACTCCCTGTCCAGAAGCAGAGAGTTTGACCAGCACAGCTGGAGACGAATCTCTAACTGCAGACTAACATGCAGTATTTACTACTGTATTTATGTGAATGGGGAAATACCCATTATCGTCCGCAGGTATGCTACAAAAATCCTCACTAGGTGCCCCATACTTTTGGACTTGTGCTACATCAGAACTACGCTTAGAAAACATACCACCATAAACACAGAGACATAATTTATTGGATTGCAGAAGTCATAACAACTCTTTTTTGCATAAGGTTTAGTTTGGTTTGGTTTTATTTACGGTATATCAAACTCAATGAGCTATTTAATGCCGACAAGATTTTTATAGTTGGTAATATTTTTCCACAATGTATTGCTGGTAATAATTATTTACAAAAATGAATTGCTAATAATAATTTTTTCTTTAAAAATTAACTGCTGGTAACAATTTTTTACAAACATATATTGCTGGTACTAAAACCTATTTTTACACTTTCATATAGTTTTGACCCCAGTTTCGGGAATTAACTATTTGCCAATAGCTAGGACCCTAACAGGTGCTACCACACCGGGTCAGAGTGCACCTGGGAACATCAGCAGTTAAGAGGTGGTTCTACACTCCTCAAAACCTTTCGATCAGAGGTCTTGTTGCTGGATGTAGTTTATCGTCTTAGCCAGGACGCGGATGTAGTTATCGCTCTTTTTACATAAGCTAATTATGAGAGAATGGTTTGTACAAGTGTTGATTCACTAAATTCCCTTTTCCGTTAAACGTGATGAAACATTTTTAAAGATATCCTGCGAATGGGTGCAGCGCAAGGAAAATAGAACTTATCAGGCCTTATCTAAAGTCCTTTTTGTGTTAAGCGATTACAGACAATCTTCTGATTCAAGAAGGATGTCCGTGATCCGTTGAGCAAGGATGAAGTTTCAAGGAAAATGAAAACAAATGGCGTTTTAGGACAGCAAAAATATTAGGACACAGACAAATCTTGTTAGAATTATAAGAATGCCGAGAATACGATGAACGGAGCATGGTTTTGGTTGGCATGGTTTATTGAGTTTAGCGACATATCAACACCTCTATGGGTTATTTAATCCCGCAATCTAATCATTTGGAACGCAATTGTATGCTTTCAAATACAGATAAACTGTATTGTTGGTCAATTTACTATAAAAATGTACTGTTGGTCATTTTACTATAAAAACGTATTGTTGGTTATTTTGCTATAAAATGTATTGTTGGTCATTTTACAATAAAAATGTATTGTTGGTCATTTTGTTATAAAAATGTCTTGTTGGTCATTTTGCTATAAAAATGTATTGTCGGCCATTTTACAATAAAAATGTATTGTTGGTCATTTTGTTATAAAAATGTATTGTTGGTCATTTTACAATAAAAATGTATTGTTGGTCATTTTGTTATAAAAATGTATTGTTGGCCATTTTACAATAAAAATGTATTGTTGGTCATTTTCTATAAAATGTATTGTTGGTCATTTAGCTATAAAAATGTATTGTTGGTCATTTTACAATAAAAATGTATTGTTAGTCATTTTGTAATAACAATTTATTGCTGGTAATTTTGCTATAAAAATGTATTGTTGGTCATTTTACTATAAATATATATTGTTGATAATTCTTTTGTAAAAACGTATTGCTGGGATTTTTTAGATAAAAATGCATTTTTATACTTTCATGTTGTTTTGTTTTTCCTTGGGGCTTCACTATTTGCCCATAGCTGGGACCCTAACAGGTGCTACCACCCCGGGGTCAGGGTGGATCTGGGAACAACAACAAATAAGAGCTTGTTCCACGTTCCATAAAACCTCCAATTTACCGATCAAAGGTGTAGCTGCCGGACGTAGTTTATCGTCGTAACCAGGACCGGAGTATATGAGTAGCGAGGAAGTGCCAATGTTTAACTTTCTTGCCCGTAAAAAAAAAGTACGGTGTACCAAAAGGACGGTTATTCCATTGGCTCTGTTTTCAGTCTATTAGATTTTTACAGGGAGCTAAAGTTGTTTTCAGATACCAAAAATTATACATAAAATAATGCCCTCAAAATCAATAGATGCTGGCAAATGTTATGAGGATGTTAGGTGATTAATACTATAATAAAACGTGAAGGAAATTTGTAGCTTTTGGTTAGGGGAATCCAGGAAAGTCATGGAATTTGGTTTGCTCAATTCGTTGGTCGTCTTAAAAAAAATGAAAATTATTCTTGTAAATAAGCAATCTGATGAATAAAAAGAGTTTAACATCTTTGTTGTCACTTCTCAAGAATTATTTACCATTTTATAAGGAAATATATTTGAAAAAGAAATCTTATTAAAATAATAACAAAATTATCAAAATATGTAAGAAAGAGATGCTCTCAACCTATTTGAGTGAATTTAAGTGACAAGAGCAATTGTAAGAAATGCCCGGTAAATGCACTTTATCAAAATTTATAATTACAGCTATTCGTTGTTATGTGTTTATCTAAATGTTATTGTTCACAGTTATTTTTATTAATTTATGAGTAAAAAAATATTTTCGTATTTATTTATAAAATGGTAAATAAATATTTCATTATAGTTGGTTCATATATTTTTTCTAAATGTTGTAATTATGAAATTATTCTTATAAATAAGAAATCTAATAAATAAATAGTGTTTAATATTCTCAAAAATATAAAAATGTGTAAATCAACGTTCATATATTTGGGGTCTAGTAAAATTTCTAACCATCGCTTTTTTGAACAATAAACATTGTCGATGGAATCAAAACTGTATACAGTAATATAAGAGAATAACCGTTTTTTTTATATACGTTTTTTTTGGGGGTGGGGGTGGGGTTACAATGTTTAAACATTCTCTTTTTCTGTCCGGCATTATTTCTTATTATTTTAAAAAAAATTTAAAAAATAATAAAAAGGCAGGGTTAGCAATTCAAATACCGTATATAGTGGTGTATAAGTCGATTTCATGTGACCTCGAATATTTAGTGTGAATTTTTAATCCCTCCGGAAAAAAAAAATTAGTGTGTATACTGCAACCGGTCACCGAAAATCAATGATTTTTAACCTATGACGTAAACATAAATTAAAAGAATCCTTGGTTCAGAGGAAAAAATGCTCTCAACTTATTTTAGTGAGTTTATGCAGCGAGAGCAAATGAAAGAAATGCTAGGAAAAATGCATTTTTTCAAAATTTATAATCGACATTAATCGCCGTTATGTGTTTATTTAAATTTTGTTCTTCACAGATATTTTTATTAGTTTATGAATAAATATGAACATGGACTGGAAATGACAGAGCGACAAAAGGTTGGAAGTTGTGGAGAGTCATGATCGCTCATGTCCTAAAGGACTAGGTTTGCTGACTGCTTTGCGAGCCAAATCTGAAAAACTCCAAAGATACAAATACTCGCGTGCACAGATGAAAAATCACATGCATGTACATATATAAAAAGAAATTTTACTTTTACGGATTTAAAAACGAATCTACGAAAGCAATTTGTACCCAACATAACACTATATCAAAAACTTTTATGAGATCAACATTTTTTACTCATGGTTCGTGGTCACTGGATAAATTTATTGCCGACTCATCAAAAAATAATAGAAAACAAAGTATTATTTATAAGAATTTAATATTAACTGGTTTGTCGGTAAAATTGGCCTTTTTGCTGGATTCAGGATTTACCGTAACTCCCCATAAGCCTTCATCCATAATATGCACCCCTAAAATTTTGCTGAAAGTGTGGGAAAAGGCTTCTACTCACGCAAAATACGCACCCATTGTAATTATATCTCTCCAATTTTATTACGGCCAACGTTTTCTACTCTTATTTTAAAAAATGGTTTTAAACATAGAATATTATTTTAATTTAGTTTTATGATAATTCTTATTTTATTATACGGCAATTTTTAAAAGAGTTTTTGTAGCTGTGCATAATGCGCAACCCTGATTTTGCTTCTAGTTTTTTTGAGAAAAATGCGTATTATACATGGGGAATTATGGTAATACAGAGCATCATTAGATCTTGGGGAGGGCGTCTATTTGTTACGAAGGCATTTGTTATTTGTGCTAAAGGGGGAAAAGTATTGTTTAGTTAAATCGTCATCTGGTCTTCTGTCGGGTGACCATCGATTATTATTATTATTAATAATAATAATAATAATAATTAATGAAGCATCTATCGTCTGCTGCCTCATGTCTATTGTAAACTCGGCAAGAAACTGTAAGACAAACGGCTGGGCTGTTGGTGATACTCAAGCCATTTATTCTGCACATCTACAGGAGAAAACGGGAGTGGGGCTGATAACAACACCCGGTTCGACTAAATGTCAGCTGGACATGAAAAGGGACAGTATTTGGAAGATTATCACCGAAGATTTGACCATGCGGAAAGTCTGCGCAAAAATGGTGCCAAGGCTGCTGAATGAAAACGAAAAGCACACGCACTCGAATGTGTACATACACACACAGTCACACAAGGATATGCACATATGCAAACAGATAGATATATCTGTGTGCACCTTCGCAGATATACACACAGGCATATACCGCACACACATGCACATATATTTAGCAGCCGTCGTTGTTAGACAACCCAATCGAACGACGATTTTAGAAAAAAAAAAGAAAAGCAAGACGAAAAAATAGAAAAAAAGAAAGCAATGATGGAAAAATTAAAAAGCGCAAAAAAGTAAATAAATTAAAAAAAAAAACAACACAACTAATAAAAATAAAACAGAAAAGAAACAAAAAAAACGCAACAAAACAAAAGCAGGCAAAGGAAATTCCCTATCTAAGTCCAACCATATTCACCCAACGATGGGGAGACGTCGACGACGACCGCACGCGTCTAGCGGTAGTTTGAAATGGGAACTCTCTAAACACACATAAAACGATGTTCTAAACAATAGATGTGCGTCGCAAGGCCTGCCGCACTGCGTCCTCCGTCCCTCACCGCTTGCTGCTGACGCCGCTGTAGCTTCCGCCCCGGCCACAGATAAACGACATCACCGGGTAAGGGACCCCGACAAGATCTCCGGCCAGGGTCCCTTTCTATTGGAGACAGCAACTGAGTAACATGCGTCGTTTTTTTTTTTTTTTTTCCTTTTGAGTTTAGTATTGAACCGGATGGATTTTGTAGTGAAGAAAAAAAAAAACGTGAGAGAAGAAAAGAGAGAGGAAACTATGAGTTTATTGCTAGTAATTTAAGGAATTTAGTGTAGAGGTTGCAAGTATAACC
>CAHIKZ030003021.1:2267500-2330000 GCA_903632075.3 Acanthosepion pharaonis | reverse complement strand
AGTGCATACAAAATACTCACTCAGTGCTGTTCAACATTCTTCATTTAAACCATAGTAATTGAAAATCAATTTTTAATAGTTACTGATGTACACATTAGCTGCACTAGTCTAGGATATATATATATATATATATATATATATATATATATATATATATATTTAGGCAGCAAATTCTCTTTTAGTCATGTTTGAGTAAATAAATTAGAGTCATTTTGTCTGCTTATTTTTAATAAAATCCGTTTATACTCACGGATAACCTTCCGTATATTGCAATTACATGATGTGCTATAATATGAAAATCGTTTTTATTTCCCATTTCCCAAGTACTTTCCCTGAAGATGACCTCGGAAAAAAGATCGAAAGTATGAAGAGAATATGAAAAAAAAAATTATTAAGAAGAATTAAGAAGACAGAAGATGACGATTGGCATTGCATTTAAATTGTTGAAGATCAAAGTTGACTAGAAAACAAGAAGCCGGTAGAGATTTTCACAGACGACAAGCACGAGAGAAGAAACTAAAGGGAACGATTTTAAATTTGAATTAAGTTTAAGCGTCTAATGATATTTTTTTCATTTTCTTTCAGATTTGGTGGAGATTTGGGCGATATTATTTTCCACACATAATTGCCATGACTTAAATAATATGATCCAATAGAGAAATAAATAAATTTTTACCAATAACACTGATTTATTCACTGCTGACTTTGATCCGTCTTAATGAAACACCCTTATATATGATCCGTCTAAATAAAACACCCTTTATTAACTATATATATATATATATATATATATATATATATATATATGGTGGTGACATCCAACCGGTTCGCAGCGGTTCCTGTGAACCGATTCTGAAAATTATAAGACTGAGCGCACTGGTTTTTAGATTATCCGAAAATAATCTTATATATTAAGAGCCGGTGATCTAGCTAAAATGTTAGTTACGCTACGCACGTGCGTGTGCCTAGTAAAACTCTAATATACACACCCCGTCCATCGTTTTAAAGTTAAAAATGTGGCAAAGCTTCTAGTCCTAAATTTGATAGATCTTCCCTTGAATCTCTGGGACTACCGCGATTCAGTTCGGATGTAGCTAAGAAACCATAACACAGCTGATGACACTAGGGTCAAAAAGCATCATAATTCTGAACAGGAATATGATGAGAACAGAATTTATATCCGGAAATATCTTAATAAATTATCAAAATGGTTTAATTCTTTTTGATACTATAAAGTGATTTCTTTCCATTCTCAGATTGAAAAGAAAATAAGCAGAATAGGTTTCTAAAAATTACCTGCCTTTATAGAACCGGTTCCTGGAAATTTAGGATTCCACCATTATATATATATATATATATATATATATATATATATATAGGGACCCCGGTTTTCCGTTTCAAATTTTCCTTGATTCCGTTTCCACTTTTGGTAAACTACATTTTTTTCCGTGTTTACTTTTGGGAAATTTCAATTTTTTCTATTTTAATAGTATTTTATGAGAAATTTGCAATACAATATGGTATAGTTATTATTAAAACTGAAAATAAAATTCCAGGTTTTATTGCATATAAAGAAATCGCAAATATCTACAAATATCTACAAATCTGTTTTTAAAATGTTAAAATACAAGTCCAAAAATAAATGATATGTAAAAATAAGAAAATATAACATGACTAGACAATGAAACAATGGAATGTTACAGTGCATAATTATCTTTGAGGTTAGAACTTACTTTACTTCTTTAAGAACACATTCAAAACACATTCAAATTGTTTTTTGTTTTTTTGTTTTTGTTTTTTTTTAAGTAAAAGGATTTAGATTGATTTATAATTATTGATTCATCAGATAAAAATTACATTTAAAGTATCAACAGCAAATAACTTGAATGTCAATAAATATCTGAATAAAGTCAAATAGTTTGACTAAAATTCTACAAAACAGTAATTAAACCGTAATAACTGGGTCTTTGTAATGAAATATCAAAAAACAAATTAGACATATTAATTAACAATTTAAATAAAGCAACTTATCCCAAGCTGAAATACTACTCAAATTTAAAATTGCTAATTTCTTAATTTGGGAATTAACACCATGGATACAGAATTTGCAAAATAACATTTTCTTCTGCATAAAACAAAAAATCATCAAGAAATTGTTCTACTCTGTCTTTTTAACACAAATTTTAGATATTGGGTCATTATCTTTTTTTTTTTTTTTTCTTTTTTGAAAGAAGCAGAAGGCCCCAACTTTAGAGGTTGATTCACTATATTGACTTGATTCAGTCATCTTGGCAATTTGTTGTTTATTCATACAACTGGTTTAGATTACAAAATATAAATAAAATATTAAAAAATAATCATTGTAAGTTAATGTTAGAGGATTTTTTGTTCAATTTAAATTTGTTTACAATGATGAAGCACTGAAGATGATGCAATTATTAATACGGTTACTAGTTGTTTAGAATCTTTTACTTGAATTTTACTTGCCTGAAGGAAATGAATTTCTTAAACTTATTGGTTGATCTTCATTTCTCTCTCTCTCTCTTTCTCTCTCTCTCTCTCTCTCTCTCTCTATTTCTCTCTCTTCCCTCCAATTTTGACAACTAGTGTCTGTCTTTCATTTCCACTTTAGCAATGGATTTTGGTGGCCACGACTGAGCCGTGGTATTCTGACTTTCATTTTTGTTCTTAACTATTTTTCGGGTTTAATATGAAAAATACCTACAAAGATTTGTAAAAACAAATTTTAAGGAAAATAACTATGTTATGTTATTGTTATATTTCTTAAAATGTTTAACAAAATCGGAGAGAGAGTTATTAAGATTTGAAAGAATTAAAAATAATCTGAAAAAAATCAAATAATTTGTTATTTATTATTGATAATTACATTAAAACACAGATTCCGTTTAAGATTAACGATTCCACGATTCCGATATCGCGGAAAAATTTATTCCTATATATATATATATATATATATATATATATATATATATATATATATATATATATAATGAGAGAGAGAGAGACAGACAGACAGACAGTGTGTGTGTGTGTGTGTGTGTGTGTGTGTGTGTGTGTGTGTGTGTGTGTGTGTGTGTGTGAGATTTGTCAGGAAGGAGATTTCCTGATGTTATCGTACTTTCTAATGTTATTGGTGGGGTAGATCCCAGCGTGTCTGGAAAGTGCCTGAAAACCCTACCCAAGCTATGTGGAGTGACATTGGCTAGACTTGGGAATTGGAGGCCATCGAAAGCTGTTCTAGCACGAAGTCAAATGTCATCGTGGCCTTGTTCATAACAAGCTCTTTCCCAGAAACTGTAACTAAGATCTGCTCAGCATAGTTGCAGTATAAAACCACGGTGGGCTCTGTGTCTGTTGAACAAGCACATTTGCGCCTGAGCAAGCGTCTGCAATAGGGATTGGCTAGCCACCCTAGTAGACGTGTGTCCTCGAATACGAGTTACCAGCTATACTAAAGAGATTAGCTAAAACTATGTATCGCCATCAATTCACTGGAAAAAGATGAAAAAAATGGCCCCAAACTTGATAAAAACAAAGTTTTAGCGTCAAAATTTTTATGTCATTATTAAGAGGAAAGATCAAAGCATTTTTGTTTATTTAATTAAATTTTTTGATCCTTTTTAGAACGTTCTAAATTTTGGTTAAAAATCTTGTTTTCCATGCGTCAGCGGGCGGACTATAAATTAACATAGCAAATTTTAGCGTCTTTTTGCGGTGAAAAACATTGATTTGGAAATTCTGACAAAAATCAAATAATTGTCAGATTTTAATGAAACTTTCTGGACTTATTCACAAATAAATGAAATTATTTCAGAAATGTTTTACTTCGAAAATTTTGGTAAAAATACTTTTTTCACCTCTGTTAGCCAATATAGTTAATTTTATGAAATTTCGAGAAATTAAATGTTATCCCGCTTCTAAGGAAATTAACTTTATACTAGTGAGACTTCGACGCCGGTCTAATACTGTGCTTAAATTCATAAAGTTCAAGTACTCCGGCGTAGAGCGATATTTATTCTGTGTTATTTACTGAAATGTGGTACAAGGCCAAAAAGGGAAATGGGAAAAAAGGGCGGTTTTCTTCTGTCTTAATGTTTAATTCAGCGAGCCACAAACACTGACCGAAACATACAAGCAATATTCCTTACACCAAAACAACGCATTCTTACTTACCTTTCTTACTACATTCCCCATAATACCTCATTGTCTCTATAACTAGTCAACATATTGTCAGTCGGGGAAGGGGAATAAAACAGTAATTTAAAAAACTAGCCCCAATGATTATTTACAATATGGCAAAACTATTTACAAGGAACAAAACAAAATTTTATCAGTAATACCCCCTCAATCCTTAATTGTGGCAGAAACATCAGTTAGTTGGATGAAATCTATGCGGGACTTTAATAATATTAAACACTCATTCATCCCAAGCACTCACTCAAACACACACTCATTCAAACACAACAAATACGAAATTCACGCCCGAAACGAAAGGCGCCCCGCATCCACCAGAGAACTGACATCACTGACCACCTAACAGCGGAGGGGGTGGGGAATGAAACCAAAGAAAAATGGGGACAGAAATAAAAGGGGCCAATGAGCAAACATCCCCTAACCAATTTAACCTGATGAAAGAGTCTGGCGAAGAGCGATATTTATTCTGATATATACGCAGAAATGTGGCACAAGGCCAAAATGTGGATTGGGGAAAAGGACGGTCTTCTTCTGTCTTAAAGATAACTTAGCTAGCCACAAACACTGACTCAATCATACAAACAATATTCCTTACACCAAAGCAACGCATTCATACGTACCTTTCTTACTACATCCCCCATAATACCTCATTGTCTATATGAAAATACTAACTAGTCCCCATATGTACAAATCGTCGTATGTGGGGGGGGGGATAAAACAACAATTCTAAAAACTAGCCCCGATGATTATTTGCAATATGAAACAAAACTATTTACAAGATACTAAACAAAATCATGTTAGTAATAAAAGCGCCACAATCACTAAATGTGGCAGAAATATAAGTTAACTGGATGAAATCATTACGGGACTATAATAATATAAAACATTCATTCATCCCAAGCACTCACACTGACATGCACTCATTCAGATACAACAACATATACGAAAACACACACGTGAAACGAAAGGCGCCCCGCATCCACCAGAGAACTGACATCACTGACCACCTAACGAGGGAGGGGATGGGGAATGAAACCAAAAAAATGGGGACAACAATAAAAGGGGCCAATGATCAAACATCGAGTAGCCAAGTTAACCTGAAGAAAGAGTGTGGCGAAAAACTCACCCGAACATTTGCCATGGAAGTATTTATAGAAAAGGCACAGGGAGGCAACTTTACAGTGGTGGGAAAGGGACTGAAGCCGAGCCGCCAGATCAGGAGCACAGGGTCATATGTGGCAGCAATAATCTAAGCATGGACGAATGATAGATATATGTATCCCTGTTATTTCAATAGTGTAAAGTTATGTCTACCGGCCTCTGGAATTGAGAGTCTTAATGAAGCATATAACCTACATGCTTTATTAAGGTTCCACTAAATGTAGGTTCTACTTTTAGTCACCGTTATTTCTCAGGCGTGGAAGACTTTGACAGTTAAATGAACTTCAGTTAATCATTTTAAGGAATATTCAGATTTTAAGGCATTTTTATGTTTATACATTCTTTCTTTTATAGATACAAATATTTAAGTAAATGCTCTGTTTTATAATAAAGAGTATTAATAAGATTTACCGGCCTGAATGTCCGAAAAATTTTCATAGAAAATATTCGTTCTCCGACAGGAATCGAACCTGTATCCTATACGGAACCGTCATTTAGCCTGACGTGTCTTAACCGATCGAACCACGGAGAATCGTTCGATTGGCAAGTTCGATTTTACTGCTTTTAAACAGTAAAATAGATACAAGAACTCCTGGATGAAATTTCCTTATTCCCTACACAATAAGTAATGGAATCGGTTTCCAGGTGTATTTCTCATCCCTTACGATCGCATGAAGAGAGTATATTTTTTTCGTGAACTGTTGTCGTCGCAGATCACTGGGAAATTAAAGTTACAATACAATCCCACTTGTTGGTGTATGTCGCGTGTACGTAGTTGACCGATTCTTACTCCCTTTCTTAGGAGGTCATTCTGTTTGTTGTCAAGCAATTCCAAATGTCCTTCCTACTATTTCTTAAAAGGACATTCTGTTTGTTGTCAAGAGACCCCATATTCCTTTCCTGACCTTTCTTAACCGAAACAAAATTCAGTCAAAAGAGGTAGTAAGCCCCCCACACACCAAAAAAATAGAAAGACAGAGGAGAAGAATAAACACAAGGACAGTGCGTCTCTTATTAAATTGATTTAGCACCTTACATTGAGGGCCATGTCAAAAATTATTGCAAATAAAAACCAGGAAAGTGGGAGAAGAGATGAAAACTTTAATAAGTGGATAACAGAGCTTGATTAAAATCTTAACATCCATTATATCCAATACAGAGACATTCACCATGACCAAATCAAACATCTCCCCAAACACTGGTAGCAAAAAAGATGCAATGCCAAAAAAAAAAAAAAAAAATCGTCTTACCTAGGACGCGGAGGTAGTTTATCGTCTTACCGAGGAATCGGACGTAGTTTATTGTCTTGCCCAGCACGCGAATGTAGGTTATCATCTTACCCAGGAACCGGATGTAGTTTATCGTCTTATCTAGGACGCGGATGTAGTTTATCGTCTTACCCCGGAACCGGATATAGTTTATCATCTTACCCAGGAACCGGATGTAGTTTATCGTCTTACCCAGGACGCGGATGTAGTTTATCGTCTTACCTCGGAACCGGATATAGTTTATCGTCTTACCCAGAACGCGGACGTTGTTTATCGTCATACCCATGACAGATTATTCAGTGGCACTGCAGACGACTTAAAGCTGACTAGGAAGAAATCCAGGAACATGTAACAGAAAGCAATCCATACATAATGTGCCTACAAGAAACAATGCTAAAAGAAAATAGTGATATTACATTCAAAAGTTATTAGACCTTTTTTTTTGTCAATAATCCTTTTCTGGTAATATTTTTCCTTGAAAAATGTATTGCTGGTAATAATTTTTTCAAAAAAGTATTGCTGGTAATAATTTTTTTTTTCAAAAATGTATTGCTGGTAATAGTTAACTATTTGCCCATAGCTGGGACCCTAACAGGTGCTACCACCCCGGGTCAGGGTGGACCTGGGAACACCAGCAATTAAGAGGTGGTTCCATGTTCCTCAAAACCTCCTGATTAGAGGCCTTGCTGTTGGACATAGTTTATCGTCTTACTCAGGACTTGGATGTAGTTTATCGTCATACCCATGACGGACAAAGAAGTAGAATAGATAACCTGATATGCCTTGAAACCTACACAAGAGAAGCCTTCGTAAAAAATGAACACGCAGTTGCCATTTTCTTTGACATGGAGAAGGATTATAGACTTGGAGATATAGCTTCATGAGAGACCTTTTCAGTCTTGGTCTCAAAGGTAGAATCCCAAATTTTATTAAGAATTACCTCACAGGAAGAACATTTAAAATACAAGTGGGTTCTATCCTTTCTGATGCTAAAATCTAAGAAGAAGGTGTCCCAAAGGGAGTTATATTGTCAGCCACCCTGTTTAACATTAAAAATAAACAGCATAAAAAAATTGTTTAAACCCAGGAGTTGGCGGTTCCCTATATGTAGACGACTTTCTAGTATGTTATCGATCTAAAAACATACACACAATTGAACACAAATTACGACAGTGTCTAAAGAAAATAAGTCAATGGACCACAACAAAGGGCTTTAAATTATCAACAACCAAAACACAATGAGTTCATTTGTGCAAAAAAAGAAAAATTCACAATGACCCTCTTCTTAAAACCAAGGAAACAGAAATTAGAAATGTCGAAGTTTAAATACATGGGGACCATTTTTGATTAAAAAAAAAGAAGTTAAATTTCATGTTGCATATAAAATATCTGAAACAAATATATAGTCGCTAATCTCTTATGAGTGATTGCAAGCACAACACAGATTGGGGTACAGATAAACAAACCCTTCTAAAGATATACAGAATACTGTGAGATTTAAACGAAATTTGGGTGGTAGGAAAATAAATTTCCACTCGAATCTGTTCTCGCTGACAGCTAATGTGGAAACCGGAACAACGCTTCGCCCGGGACTCTGTTTCCTGCACACCGTAAACAACAGTACTATCGCTGGGACACAGGTATAACCTTCACCAGTTTCAAAGAACAAACTTCCCCTGAAACAAAAAGTCAGCTCTATTTATCCTTCCTCGGTCTCGAGCAAGAAACCGAGATATCTCGCATGTGTTAGCCTCGTTCTCGTCGATAACGCATGCGCTCTGTCACTTCAACATTGATTTGCCGAAGTTCGCCTCGCAGGTCTATGATGTCTACAATAATATGTACAGACAATTCGACTTCCCTTGCTTCGACAAGGTATATCTTCACCGCAAATGCGCTCTAAATTGGATTACGGTTACTTCATTTATGGAGCTATCAGAACGGCATATATATAAAAATACTGGCTCCCATCCATCATGGATGATTGAAACTTTCCCTGTGAGGTTTCAAAACATCTCCTAAAGAAAGCCCATGAGTAGAAGCTTGTGAGACCCCTTTAAAATTCAAAAGAGATACATTAGTCTTTCAATACTGCACGAAACTTAAATCTTTTCCCAGACAATCCGTCATATATCTGCCCTTTTAACGGTAATAATAAAATTTTATTCGATCTGAAAGAGAAAGCAATAAAAAGTTTCGGTTTGCGAATAGAAGAGAATACGGAAGTTTTCAAAATACCCATTACAAATATTTGAAAATCCACCATACCTAAAATCCCACCTTGGACAGCAAGACACACCAAAATGCTCCTCCATCTGAATAAGTGTTCAAAACGAAACCCCAAACCCAGACGCTTTTCAAAAGGAACTGCAAAACATTAGACAACACTATCCAGAATATGTGAACATCTATACTGATGATTCCAAAGACAGTGATAGAGTAAGATGTACAGATATTTTTTAATAATGCAGAAATTAAAAAACGTCTTCGAAATGAAGCCGTCATATTTAGTGTGGAAGTGAAAGCGATAGATATAGCCCTTGATGTGAATACCAAAGAAAAATCTTTAAAAATCACCATATTTTCTGATTGCATATCAATATTAATATCTACGAAAGCCAAAAAGCTAGACAACCCTTTGATAGCTAAAATATTGGAAAAAATCCACACCATCTCTTATTTTCAAAAGACTTCTGTTTGTCGTGATTTCTAACAATGTAGGATATTAAGGGAAATGATATAGCAGACAAAAGTGCTAAAAAAAGCATTAAGACTAGTTCCTGAAAATTGTTAAATCCCATATACCGAAAACCATGAATTAAGAAACACACCCAAAATCAATAGCAGGAAAAAAAATGGGGAAGAAAAACGCAAAATGAACTAAATGTAATCTTACCAACCTCAGAAAAAACCTGCTATTATGGAAAATCGCGAAGGGAAGAGGTTACTATATAATGACTATGAATAAGTCACACTAGAATTACGCATTCATTCTTACTGAAACAAGAAGAACCACCAATATATGGTAAAACATTTTCTAATAGAATACATTGATCTTGACTCCAAAAGACACAATTCCTTCAAGGCATATAGCCTAAAAGAACTATTCGAAAATATTAAAATAAATAGAATTATAGCATTCCCGAAATCAGTTGGATTATATTTGAAAATATAAAAACAAAACAAAGGTTGTCCATTCTCCCTAAAATTAAACCAAAATAAATCAGTTTTGACATAAAATGATTTTAAAGAGTTATATATCATTAAAAACAACTTAAACTTAAAAAAGAAAATTGCACGGCTTCAGGCTAGCGGCGTTTCATTCGTTTTGACGTGTTCATTACGAGTACAGCTGTTTTTTTTTTCATTACAAGACAAACAACGTTTGTACAAAGACTTATAAATTTTTTTAAATTTGTATATTTTTATTCTTGGATTTTTAAAAATATAACTTTTGTTGAAATATTGTTTAACATTATCAAACACCGTTTTTTCTTTACTTTTTCTTTTCTTAAATCGTGCTCTTCTCTTAACCTTTTAAAAATATTGGAAAAGTTAAGTCAATCCCTTTGTTTATTATTATTGTTTTTTTTAATTTTCTTTGATTTCTGGCGTTTGCACATTTCTTTCCGGGTCCCGCCCAGGGACCTAAGGTTAGAAATGGCATCATGACACTTTCCACTGACAAAAAAAAAAAAAAAAAAATATATAGATAAAGCCCTTCGTAAAGTGTGGGCTGTACTTGTGAGAACAATTTTTTGTATCTCTTTGAGGCATGGATTTCCAGGAATCCCTTCAATTAGTCTGCTGCAATCTTTTCCAAACAGTCCTAGGGCTCCAACTACAACAGGGATTGTTGATGTTCGCATATGCCACATTTTCGAGATTTCTATTTCAAGGTCCTTGTATTTTGATAACTTTTTGAATATCTTCAAAGATACATTGCAGTCAGCAGGGACTGCCATGTCAATAAGGAGGCACCGTTTTTGTTTGTGATCTTTAATAACAATATCTGGTCGGTTGGCCTTGATTGTTCTGTCAATGTGTATTGTGTAGTCCCATAGAATTGTAACAGGTCCTATCTCCGTAACCGGGTCTGGGTGGTGTTCATACCAGTTTCTTTCAGTTTCCTTCCGTAGAAGTTGTTGATTTTTTTATTATTATTATTATTATTATTATTATTATTATTATTATCGTATTGTTTTTCCTCCTTTTCTTTTGCATCTTCTTTTATTTATTTTTCCATCTATTTGGACACACTTTTCTGCAAAGACCTCTTGGTGTGTTGTTATGGCTTTTATTTATTTTTACATAGACAAAGTTCTCCTTAGTGTGTGTGCTTTTTATTATTATTATTTATTATTATTATTATTATTATTATTATTAAGGCAGGTCGTGGTTGTTGTTATGGCACAATTTTTTTTTTTTTTTTTTTTTTTTTATCTCCGATGAAGTTGTAGCGTTACATAGACAAAGTTTTTATTTCAGGTTCCATTTTTTTAATTCCACACATTACCACTGGTATTATTCTTGACCAAATTTCAATTTCCAGGTCTTTTATTTTTGAAAAATTCTTGTCAATCATGATATTTTAGTAGGCAAGTTTTTTTATTATTATTATTATTATTATTATTATTATTATTATTATTATTATTATTTCCTTTGATTTCTGTTGTACACTCTTTTTATTTCAGGTTCCAAACACAGACCAAAATTCAGAAATGTCAACATGATATTTCACATAACAATTTTGTAAAAAAGAAAACAAATAAATAAATTGAACAGCCACATATTTTATATTGATAAAGCCCTTCATAAGGCGTGAACTGTACTTATGAGAACAATGTTTGTATTTCGTTCAGGCACAGTCTACCAGGGATTCCTTCAATGAGGGTTCCAACCACACACTGGTATCATTGATGTCTTCATGTACCATATTTTGTTTTTAGATTTCTACTTCTAGAACCTTGTATTTAAAGAGTTTTTCGATGATTTTCAAAGATACATTACAATCTGTAGTAAATGCTATGTCAATAAGAAAGAACATTTTGTTTTTGTTGTCTTTTGTGTCTAGGCGATAAGCTTTGATTGTTTAATCTGTGTGTATTGTAAAGCCCCATAAAATTGTTAAAGGTTATTTGTCTCTAACCGGGTTTCGATACCAATTCCATGCATTTTTCTTTCCCATAAATATTGCAGATTTTCCAATGCAGATATTGGCCCACCCTCCCATACCGAGTTTTATATTAGCTGAATGCCAATACCATGCAACCTAATACAAGATGCTCAATTATTTCTGAATATTCATCACAGAATCTGCATTTCGGGTTCTCTTCCTCTTCTTTTATTGTTCTCTTTCCTTAATAATGTTTTTCTTTGTTTTCATATTCTTTCACATTCAGTAATCCATTGCGTCTTAGTAACTTTACTGCCATATTTGGGGTGAAATGATATTAAGAGAATAATAAAAAATATTTGTTTTGGCTTGCGTTAAAATCTGATATTGCATTGGAATACTGAAAGATGCCTTCCAAAATTTAAGCAAAGTATTAAAAAACAGGAAATTGTTATTAGAAACAAAGAAAAGCTCGCTGAACTATTAGGAAATATCTGCCCTCTCTATGGCAGTGAATGTTGAACGATCTCCCCACAGATGAAGAAGAGACTTGAGGCAACAGAATTGTGACTCTACAGGAGGATACTGAGAATCTCATAAACTGAACATGTGAGTAACGAGGAAGTTTTAAAAAAATAGAAACAAAGAAAAGCTCGCTGAACTGTTAGGGAATATCTGCCCTCTCTGTTCTTAATTGTTTTGTCTGTGTGTATTGTGAAGTCCCATAAAATTGTTACAGATCCTATCTCTGTAACCGGGTCTGGGTGATATTCACAGCAGTTTCTTTCATTTTCCTCCCCATGAAATTGGCATATTTTCGAGTGCAAATATTGTCCCACTCTATCTTGCTGAGTTTTATATCTAGTGGGTGCTAACACTGTGCAACCTAATACAAGATGGTCAATTATTTCTGGATATTTATCACAGAATCTGTATTTTGGGTTAACGCAATATTTCAGTATGTGTGTTTGGTAATTTCTAGTTAGCAAGCATTCATCCTGTGCAGCAAGAATAAAACTTTCGGTTTCAGTTTTAACCCTGCAATACGTTATCGCTGATGAGTATGGGGTTTGTCTAGATCAGCTTGTTTGGCACGGGCAAAGTAATGACCATGAAGAGGCTTATCTTGCAATCGTTTCTGCATTTGATACATTGTATTTGCTTTTGCCTTCTTTTTTAGGTTCTTTGCGGCTGCAGTAGATATATTGTGGTTTGCTTGCACTTCTTCATCCACTTGAAATTCTTTTTTCAATGTGTTGGCTTCTTTTATTACTGAATAAAGTTTCTTATTTCTTTCATTATCTTTGACACAGATCATCATCCAGTCTTCTGTAGTTTACAGGTATCTTTGTAGACTGTTGTTTTTGTAAGACAGTTCTAGTTGAACTAATCCTCTGCCTCCTTCGGATCTGGACATATACAGACGATCAACATCAGCCTTAGGATGATGCATGCTGTAGTAACTGAGAAGCTTCCTTCTTTTTACACCTATTCGCTTAATGTCAGCTATGGTTCAATCAAGGATTTTGAAAAATGTATTGTACCACAGGGACAGCCAAAATGTTTATGGCTGATATTCTGTTTTGTGAATTCAACTCAGTATTTAGCACTAGACACGCCTGTAGTACTTTTTTCTTACTTTCTCCTTCATTTGTGTATGCTGTAATCCATGTCCTTCGCTGACTCTTAGGTATTTATAGACTTCTTGTTCAATTTCCCTAATCTTTGTGACAAAATCTGGATCTATTGAATGTGTTTCGCTAATTCTCCTTGCCTTGGATGCTACTTTTACACATTTATCTAATCCAAAGTTTATGTCTATGTCATCGCTGAAAAGGCGTGAACTGTACTTATGAGAACAATTTTTGTATTTTGTTCAGGCACGGTCTACGAGGGATTCCTTCAATGAGGGTTCCAACCACAACTGGTATTATTGATATCTTCAAAATTTAAACGAAAATTGGGTGGTAGGAAAATAAATTTCCACTCGAATCTGTTCCCGCTGACAGCTAATGTGGAAACCGGAACAACGCTTTGCCCGGGACTCTTTTTCCTGCACACCGTAAACAAGAAAAACTTTCAACACATTGCCGTTTTTGGTAAAAAGTTTGAGGTTATTCATCGAGAATAAGCAATGATATTATTTGTTGTTTATTTTTTATCCATTGTCATTACTTTTTGCTTCATTCGAAAGGGAAATCAAGGACAGATAGAACAGAAGAGGGTGACAGGGAGTCTCCTTGAAAAATTCTACGTCGGATATTCAAACGATTGAAAGTGGCAGCGCCTTTGCTGTGATTTAGGCATAATGTGGTTTCCCACAATTCCATGCTATATTTAATGAAATTTACTATCACCGATGAGATATTGTACTTTCCCAAAGCCTTAAGGATCCAAGAGTATAGCGCACTATCAAAGGTTTTACGGTAATCTATCCAATATGTACTGAGATTTCTATCTTTTTTGCTGCAATTTTTCAGGATCATTTTGTTTGTCAGTAGTCGATCTTTGCAACCATATTAGCCTCTTCGGCACTCCTTCTCTTCCAGGGTAAGAATGTTGTTTCCATCGAGAAAAGAGTTAGTCAGTACAGACGTGATTAATTTATATGTAGTAGACAGGTTATTGGCCTATACCTTTTTTAATCGTCATAATTTTTTTGGATCATCACCCTTTTTGGTAGCAGATATGTAATATTTTCAGTGATCCATTCTGTAATTTCATTAGGATTATAAATTAGCATTGATAAAGTTTGAGCAAGGGTTTCATGGATTGATGACAGATGATGAGAAGGTACCCAAAAGCTGGGTACGTTGTCATTTTCTGCAGAATTCCATTTTGGGGGATTTTGTTTGAGCTTGGCTTACATTATTCTTGGTTATATTTTAGCATTCTTTTAAAGGTTAATCCTTCATTCTTTCTTGTTCTTTTTTGATCCACTTTTTGATCCATTCTTTTGATTATAATCTTTTGGGTTGCTCTTAATATTCTTCCAAAATTTTTGCACTTCTTCAATAGATGGCGGCTTTTTGCCTTCTATAACCGTTTTTCCTATTAAACTTGTAAAATTTCTTGATGTTCTCTTGGAATATCTTAATTTGTCGACAGAACATACGACGCTTTTCATATGGTCTTGTTCTCTTGGCTTTTAATTGCAGTTTCTGGTTAAGTATTTACATGATGCGTGGAATTTCGTTTACTACTTTGATTTTATATTTCTGTTAGCTTTTCCTGCTTTTTCGTGTGGAAACATTCGAATTTCTTGAAACCTCATCTAGTATCGATAAATCAACAAACTGTATTTAGAAAAATATGGCAAACTGAGGAATCGGTGAGCCGAGTTCGAATTCCAGTCGAATCCATTACATTCACTTACGGGCTAATACTTTTGGGAAAGATATTGTTGTGAACACAGAATAGGTCAAAAAAAAAAAAAAATCGAACTCGAACGCAATTTAGTTAAAACATATTATTAGACAAAAAGAACGAATACAAAACTGTTGCGCGTCCGACTGACGGCAGAGTACAGTAGTCAACTCGTCAACTGTAGACAGCTATATTTAGATACCCCCCCACACACACGAAGGTTACATGTGACACAAGGCCAGTTTAACGTGGGATCTCCGAGCCCGTAGACTTGGCCAAAAATAATCCCTCTTTGAACCCGCATAAACGGGTTCAGGGGCAGTCAACCACCCTGAACGAAACTCTGCCCTTCGGCAGAGCCTCGTTCGGGTTCCTCTCCGCCCGAAGGCAGAGAGTTCGACTGTTTAGCTGTAACAGGTCAACTGTAGACAGCTCTCTTGAGAGGCATAATCTCCCCGTATATATAGTAATAGGACGAGTCCATTTAGTCCATAAAGGTCGGTCCCATAATATATATGAATCTTCTTCTTTTCCCATTAGGTATGGGTAAATAGCAGAACAGACCATGTTCTATAGCCTTGTATAGCAACTGGTCTACCGCAAAAAGAAATGGTAACCTACTGCGGGGAAAAATATGCCTCGTCAGTCATATATCGAAAGACACATGATTGCTTAAGCGTGTATCACGCATGGCGCATAACAGACTGATGACAAACTGAAAAGTGTTTCTTTTTTTTTGTGACGCATTTCATCCGTAATCCAATGAAATCCTAGCGGATGAAACGCGTTACAACCCCCCCCCAAAAAAACCTTTCCAGTTAGTTATATTAACAGTGTTTGCAATGCAGCGTTTATATTTGCACAGTATGCTTACTGGACTTAGCCATATGGGGGATTTGAAAACTGGCCTCTTCCTGACATTTGTGGGCGTGTTACTTTGCTGATTATTTGAATGATGTGGTTTCTCGCTTCAGTGATTCCAATTCTGTTGTTTTCCAAGAATTCTGCTCTGATGTCGTTTGATTCTTCTTCAACAGTGACAGAATCTGAATCAGGGAAAATATTCGTGTCGCAGCTAAATTCTTCAGTTTCGTTTCTTTTTATTTCGTATCTCATTTATTTGAGTTTGTATCTCATCCTCTGTCATATCTTTTTTTTTCGCTCTTGCTTCATTCTTGTTTGAATTATGTCATTCTACTTTGTCATGTATTTAGTCTTTCTTGATCTATTTCTGTACTTGAGTCTTTTATTTCGCATGATACCCGTAGATTAAATAAAGTGTTCAGTTCGGAATTTTACTGAAGGTTAACCGACTCAGTAAGTACCTAAAGAAGGCCAGAGGGCGCAACGGCCGAAATATTGTGATAATAAGATCAAAGATGAGGACATTAGTTCAGGTGTGAATAATGATAACACCTCATCGCAGAAGGCTTACAGCCATATCGCATTAAAACACCGGTTTATGTACGATCACTGAAGATAAATAACATCGAACTTGTTCATTACCTGGATGGGTGAGTGCTTGGGAATGACGTAAGAAGGTGGTGTAAAGGATAATAGCTCAGAATATTTATTCAGAGTGTCGAGTTTCAATTCCCGTCAGGTTCCTTATATTCACTTACGCGCAAATACCCTTGAGAAATGTATGAGTTCATCACTTCCCCCCAGCTATGGGTTAATTAATAGGACTTGTATCAGTAAGTAATTAATATCTAAAAAATTCTTAAAATCTAAAAATATTTTCTGCCTTGAAATAACTTGCAGAAGGTTGATAAGCCGTAAAGAACAAATCCAGAAAGTCAGAGAGAAATTATCGATTTTTTTATTGTACAGTTATGTATGAGTTCACCACTTGTCCCCCAGGTATGGGTTAATTAATAGCACTTTTATCAGTAAGTAATTATTATCTCAAAGTAAATTCTTAAAATCTAAAAATATTTTCTGCCTTTAAATAACTCACAAAAGGTTGATAAGCTGTAAAAAACAAATCCAGAAAGTCAGAGAGAAATTATCGAATCGGTATGAAATCGTTGTGATATCTCAGTTTATTTTCGTGGTCTTATACCGACAATGTTTTTAATATTTTTTTATTGTACAGTTATGTATGAGTTCACCACTTCTCCCCCTGCTATGGGTTAATTAATAGGACTTGTATCAGTAAGTAATCATCATCTAAAAAAAAATGTTTAAATCAAAAATATTTTCTGCCTGCAATGTTTTAAATATTTTTTATTGTACAGTTACCTCAGTTCAGTGTTTCCAACATTAAATTCTCATAAGAAACTAACTTTACAATATCTTTTTTTTTTGTTGAGGCCATATCTTTCCTACGACCCATGACAATTTTTATATGTCTGTAATTAAAAAATAAATTTCAATAACTACACTGTAAATATAGATTATGTAATTCCTTAGAGGTTACCTGGTTCGGCAATCATCTGATGATGATTAGACGTTGTCAGCGGAACGAGAAGAATCTACTCCGTAGATTAAATAAAGTGTTCAGTTAAATTCCCTGAAAGTTACTCGACTCGACAAGCACCTGATGAAAGCCGGAATTTGTAACGGCCAAAACTTTGTGATAATAATGACAAAGATGAGGACATTATTCCAAATGTAAATAATGTAAGAACGAAGCTGATTATTGTACCCATCATTATTGGTGTGCTTAAAACAGTCCCGAATAGCGTTGCAAAGATATTGAAAAAGTGGAAATCCCAAAAAGAATTGAAACCCTCAAGTTGAATTGAATTGTTTTGTTAATTAGTTTTAAGTTATTCCTAATCTGAAAATTGAATACCAATTCTAATTTTGCTAATAATGATAAAATAATAAAAATACGTAATAATTATCTGAAATTTTAAGATGGATAAACGTCATTAATTATATAATATTATTATGGTTTGAAGTAAGATCCTCATTTTTCTCATGTCGATCATTACATTTTGACCAGCGCTCTCTCCGGTCTTCTTGGTCTTGTTCGAATTTGGATATAAAGTATTATCGTTGTTCTTGATAATATTCTCATCTTCGCTGTTCGAATCTCGGGGGGAAAAAGAAAGAAGAAAAAAGAAACAATAGTAAATAATAATAAGAAGAAGAATGGATCGGAGATTACTATTATTATTATTATTATTATTATTAGTAGTAGTAGTAGTAGTAGTAGTAGTAGTAGCCAAAGAAGAACAAGAAAAAGAAGAATGAACCAGGGAAAAATGACTATCATCATCATCATCATCATCATCATCATCATCATCATCTTTCGACTTCTGCTATGGTCACATGACCTACCAAGTCTGAGGGAAGACTTAAGCCAGGCAGTGAGTGGTATGTTGTTATGGCTACATTTCATGATTTGTTTTTCTCATAATATCACTAGCGTTACATGGACAAAGTTCTTAGTGTGTGGGCTGGACTTATCAAGACAATTTTTTGTATTTCTCATAAGCTGAGATTATTATTATTATTATTAGTAGTAGTAGTAGTAGTAGTAGTAGTAGTTGTAGAAGAAGAAGATGAAAGGATCAGGAAAAGATGACTATTATTATTATTATTATTATTATTATTAGTAGTAGTAGTAGTAGAAGAAGAAGAAGAAGAAGAAGATGTGAGGAAAGAAAAACGGATAGAAATGAAGAATGATGAAATTTGTAGAAGTGGCATTGGTCATAATACTCAAGTCCCATAGAATATGCTCATCACCGCTGTTCTTATCTCGGGAAAAAAGAATAGAATAAGAAAAGGGATCAGAAGAAGAAGATGAAGAAGAAGAATTGACAATTACTACTACTACTACCACTAATAGTAGTAGTAGTAGTAGTAGTAGTAGTAGTAGAAGAAGAAGAAGAAGAAGAAGAAGAAGAAGAAGAAGAAGAAAGCAATATGATATGAAGGAAAAGAAAAAGAGCGATAGAAATTAAGTTAATGAAGAAAGGTGAACTTTGTCGAGGTGATAATTGTGTTAATATTCATGTTTATACTAGCTTGCATAATTTTGACAGCGTTATGACACTTAGGTTGCTAATGATTCTCTTTAGACATAGTTTATGGACGCAGACGTCTTTCTTCTTCACCGGTGTTGAAGCTGCCGCCATTAATATTAAAGGGAGAAAGAGTGAATAATACACCTATTATTTATCTTAATCGTATCCCAATGAGTGCTACACCCTAACCCCGCCAGTAATAATAATAATAATAATAATAATAATAATAATAATAATGTAACTATAAATTAAAAAAAAAACATGAAGGCGTTGATAATTATGTTGACGAGGGAATGAACCTCGCTTTCAGCTAGCCTCGTTTTGTTCGACAAGATATTCTTTTGTCATTGCAATGTCAAAACCTGTCCAATTAAATTTCCATCTTTATTGTCCACTGAAGCAACTCGTGTGGCTCTTTTCAAAGTTTGGATTATTCTCTCCTTAAAGGAAAAAAAAAAACAACTTTTGAATTATGCATTTAAAAATGAATCCAGAATGCAACAAAACTCACAAATACAAAATACGCAGTAGACAAGAAAAGAAGGGAAAAATCACTAAAACGAAATAACCTGATCGTAAGCCATAGCAAAGGAGGAAAGAAAGAAAGAAAGAAAGAAATGAAGAAATAAAGAAGAAAAATGAAGTGAAATGGTGAAAAAGAAACAAGAGTGAAAAGAGGAAAAAAGAAATAGAAAAAGAAAAAAGATGATAAAAGAGAAAAAAGGATTAAAAAAAATAAAGAAAAAAGCAGAAATAAAGAAATAGAAAAAGAAAGAAAAGAAATAGTAAAAGAAAAGAGGAAAGAAAAAGATAGAGAAGAATAAAAATGAAAGGAATAAATAAAAGAAAACAAAGAAATATTAAAAGAGAAAAAAGGAATAAGAAATGTAAAAATACATACAAAAATGAAGAAAAGTTATAACAAAGGAAAAAACGAAAGAAAGAAAGACAGAGAAAAAGAAAAAGGATAAAAAAAAGAGAAAATGAAAGAAAAATCACTAAAGAAATTGTAAAAAGAAATAATAGAAATTATTTTTACTTCCTCCTCTCTTTCAACAATGTCACTCAGTAGCCCTCTACATTGAGTGGCCCTTGGGGCTTGTGTTGGGTGAACTAAAAATAAAAAAACGTAGAGCAGAAAACAATGAAAGTAGAAATGGTATAAAAGAAAAAAAGAAACAGAAAAAAGAAAACAAATATCAAAAGAAGGAAAAGAAAAACGAACTAAGGAAATGAAAAAAGAAAAAAAGATTTTGTAAGCGAAAAGAAGAAAGAAAGAAAGAAAAAGAAATAAGGCAAAAAGAAATAGAAAAAGGAAGAAGAAAAGTAGAAAAAGAAACAAACAGAATGAATGAAATCGTTTCTTTTTTCTTTCTTTTTTCTTTCTATTTCTTTCTTTTTCTATTTCTAATAAAAGAAAAAGGAAATAAAGAATTACAGAAATAGAAAAAGAGAAATAATAAAAGAAAATGAAAGCGATAAAGTAAGAAAGAAAACGAGAGATGAATAAGAGAAGTGAAGATCGACGAAAGACGCTTAGAATGAAGGCAGGAAAGGTGAATAAGGGAAAAAGAACATCATTGGTCAAGAAAAAATTATGTAATGCAAAGAAAGAATGATAAAAGAGGAAGAAAGAAAGAAAGAAAAGCAAATATTAACAAATAATAAAGGACAATAGTAACATAGGAAGGGCAAAGTAGTTTCGACCCAGGGCAAGGTAGGCTAACGAAATTTATAAAGACTCTACAATCGACAAGGTTTTGTTGGAAACCTTTCAGCAGGTGTTCTTATCAATGCCTGGTCGTAGGTTAATTTTCTATAGCAACCTACCTGTCTGTATCTATTATACAATTGCAAAAAAAAAAAAAAAAAATCATTAGTAAAAGAATAGGCACCTCCACAGTAAGTAATAAAGTCGATGGTTACTCTTTTTAACTTTAAGGGTTGTAGAAGAGAGATTTCCCCGTAAAAATAGTCTTGAATTACTATAATAATAATAATAATAATAATTTTGCTTTATTTAATTAACTTGAACAAAGATAGGATTGAACAAGAATACCCCTAGCATTTATTTACACGCTGAAATCATTACAGACATTAAACTGAGAGAAACACCTTTCGCTCGAGTTAAAATATTTGCCGTGTCACGAAGATGTGGCACAAGGCCAAGGGACAACCAATGAAGATGGAACTCGCTACTCAGCTGCAATTGCGCTAGCGAGACCAGCTTGCTAACCATTATGTCATGTCGTTGTGCCCAAATGATTTTCTAAGCCTAGCTTAGATGTGTCACAAGGTCGAAAGTATGGAGCATTCAGCGAGGATTGAACTCACTACTCAGTCGTAACTGATCCAACGAGACAACCATCACACCACGTCGAAGTTCCCCTGAATATGTAGACGAATAATGGCCGGTTACTCGTCTGTAACGGTGGCTAGCCAATCCCTTTTGCAGACGCCTGCTCAGGCACATTTGCGTTTATTCAATACCAACAGAGCCCACATGTGGTTAAAACTGTAACTAGGCTGCGCGGGCCATAGTTAAAGTTTCTGGGAGAGAACCTACAATCTAGTGTGGTAAACAAGTTCAACAAGGTCTGTAAGCGCAAACCATCGGTCACGATGACTTTTGACTTCGTGCTAGCACAATCATCGACGGCTGCCAAATAGTTCCGTCTACCCAATTTCACTTGGGTCAACCGGTACGGAACGACGAAATCGCGTCTCAGGCCGATGTTATCAAGAAGTCCATCTCCGACCCGACTATTCAGTCTCTGTGAAATTTGCACCTGGCTCCAAAAGCTCGTCCACGCACAAACGAATAGCCGTTATGTTATCGACACTGAAAATTGAGCTAACGAACCGACTTCTGGCTTTTTTGTGAAGCTAAAATCGCCGTTGAAATGTCGCAGACGAGATTAAAGAGCTAATGGCGAGCCCGGAAGAGGGCAATGCTGACTGTTTTTAAAGAGAAACGGGACTTAGATAAATGTGTAATATCCGAATAAGAATAAGAACTAAGGCACCGTATCCCTATGTAGGCTATTCTTTCTGTTAATATTAAATTGTTGGATTATTTCCGAAATTGTTAGCATAGAACTTACGTTTACATCTAGCCATTTCATTTGTAAGACGATGGGACCTAACTACCAATATAGTACTGTGCTTAAATTCGTAGATTAAAGTACCAAAAAGGTAAGATCATCAGAAAAATTTCTATGAAAGTATTTATGGCAAAAGCACAAGGAAGTTACGTTACGACGGTAGCAAATAGACTGGAGCCGAGATGCCTGACCAGGACCGATAACATTACAGATTCCTTGGATTTCTATTTTTGTGCATTCACTAAATCCGTGCCTTATAGATAGAGAGTGCGCTAAGTGGTTTGGTTGAAATTAAGAAGTCGGTTTGTCCGGACAGTGTCTCCTTGCACAAGACGAGGTCCGTCTTGTCACGAGTCACGAGCGAAAAAAGAGAAAGGAGTTTATGTCCCTTCCTTTGATACTTCCTCTTGCCACACCCCTTAGCTGTTTTGATCAGCGTAGGCCCTGGCAGACACGGAATGGTAATCCCAGAATTTTAATGGCGTACTGGAGAGGTCGACTGAGGTTTTTTTTTTTTTTTTTTTTTGCATTTTTGGTGTGAAAATTCCAAGATGTGTCCAAACTATCAATTTTAAAGGAACTTTAATGTTTGCTGATCATTAAATGTATCTTAATAGTTTTGCATACTATGGGACTTGATTTGATCATCTCCCTCTTCTCTGATGGTTTCCCTGTCTCTGTCTCCACACACACACACACACACACACATACACACACACACACACACACACACACACACACACACGTGCGTGCATGCGGCGCCCATTAAACAAGGCATTTTATTCGCAAAACCCTTGATAGCTATCTTTGGTTATCTCTCCCTATGATCGTAACACTGTTTTGATCAGATTGTTCTCCGTTTCGATGCTTCAACTAGCAGCGTCTAACTTCATCCCTTGATAGCAAATAAACCCCAAGGATAACGTCTAAATAAAAAATCTCTCTCTCATTCTTGTCAATAAACCACGAAGTAATATGATCTTTGTCATTCATTCCCTAGCCGGGCCACTTCTCCATTTTTGTTTGGTGTTTTATTTCACAAAATTCCCTTCTTTTTGTTGTTGTTGCTGTTGTTGTTGTTGTTCTTCTTCTTCTTCTTCTTCTTCTTCTTCTTCTTCTTCGTGTTGTTTACTCCTATCATAATTTTCTTTCATTTACTCTTTCTTCTTTAACTGCTTCAAATGGTACTTTTTCATTCCTATTCGAATTCCACTGTTCTTCACCCATTCACAATTTTCTTCATCTTTAAATTCTACTCTTTAATTCTTCAGATTCTTTTTTGGCTTTAGCACCTCTTTTTGCTACAATTTCATTCTTCTTCAAATTCTACTCTTCTTCGATTTCTCTCTCCCCACCCACCTCTCTCCTCTTAGACATCTTTAAATATTACTTTTTGTTCAAATTCTAATTTTCTTTTGATTCTACTCTTTTTCTTTCTCTGTCTTTTTCATTCTTTCTCTTTTTCTTTCATTTCTTCAGATTCTATTCTTTTTCATTCTTTCTCTTTTTCTTTCATTTCCTCAGATTCTATTCTTTTTCATTCTTTCTCGTTTTCTTTCATTTCTTCAGATACTACTTTTTCATTCTTTCTCTTTTTCTTTCATTTCCTAAGATTCTATTCTTTTTCATTCTTTCTCTTTTTCTTTCATTTCTTCAGATTCTATTCTTTTTCATTCTTTCTCTTTTTCTTTCATTTCTTCAGATTCTATTCTTTTTCATTTTTTCTCTTTTTCTTTCATTTCTTCAGATTCTATTCTTTTTCATTCTTTCTCTTTTTCTTTCATTTCTTCAGATTCTATTCTTTTTCATTCTTTTTCTTTTTCTTTCATTTCCAGAGATTCTACACTTTTCAATTCTTTCTCTTTTTCTTTCATTTCCTCAGATTCTATTCTTTTTCATTCTTTCTCTTTTTTTCTTTCTTCATTTCTTTTTCATTCTTTTCTTTCATTTCTTTTTCTATTCTTTTTCATTCTTTCTTTTTTTTCATTTCTTCAGATTCTATTCTTTTTTCATTCTTTCTTTTTTTTCTTTCATTTCTTCAGATTCTATTCTTTTTTCATTCTTTCTTTTTTTTTTTCATTTCCTCAGATTCTATTCTTTTCATTCTTTTCTTTTCTTTTTTCTTTTCTATTCTTTTCATTCTTTCTTTTTTTTTTTTCATTTCTTCAGATTCTATTCTTTTTTCATTTCTTTCTATTCTTTTTTTCTCTTTTCTTTCATTTCTTCAGATACTACTTTTTTCATTCTTTCTTTTTTTCTTTCATTTCTTCAGATTCTATTCTTTTTCATTCTTTCTCTTTTTCTTTCATTTCTTCAGATTCTATTCTTTTTCATTCTTTCTCTTTTTCTTTCATTTCTTCAGATTCTATTCTTTTTCATTCTTTCTTTTTTTCTTTCATTTCCTCAGATTCTATTCTTTTTCATTCTTTCTCTTTTTCTTTCATTTCTTCAGATACTTTTTCATTCTTTTCATTTTCTTTCATTTCTTTTATTCTTTTTCATTTTTTCTTTTTCTTTCATTTCTTCAGATTCTATTCTTTTCATTCTTTTCATTTCTTCAGATTCTATTTTTTTCATTTTTCTTTTTTCTTTCATTTCTTCAGATACTCTTTTTCATTCTTTTCATTTCCTTTCTATTCTTTTCATTCTTTCATTTCTTCAGATTCTATTCTTTTTCATTCTTTCTCTTTTTTTCATTTCTTCAAATTCTACGCTTTTTCATTCTTTTTATTTTTCTTTCATTTCTTCAGATTCTACTTTTTCATTCCTCTCTCTTTTTCTTTCATTTTTCAGATTCTATTCTTTTTCATTTTTCTCTTTTTCTTTCGTTTCTTCAGATTCTATTCTTTTTCATTCATTTCTTCAGATTCTATTTTTTTCATTCTTTCTATTTTTCTTTCATTTCTTCAGATTCTATTTTTTTCTTTTTTTCTTTCATTTCTTCATTCTTTTTGTCATTTTTTTTCTTTCATTTTTCTTCTATTCTTTTTCATTTTTTTTCTTTTTTTCTTTCATTTCTTCAGATTCTATTCTTTTTCATTCTTTCTCTTTTTCTTTCATTTCTTCAGATTCTATTCTTTTCATTTTTCATTTCTTCAGATTCTATTCTTTTTCATTCTTTCTCGTTTTCTTTCATTTCTTCAGATTCTATTCTTTTTCATTCTTTCTTTTTTTCCTTTCATTTCTTCAGATTCTACTCTTTTTCATTTTTTCTCTTTTTCTTTCATTTCTTCAGATTCTACTTTTTTTTCTTTTTTCTTTCATTTTTCAGATTCTATTCTTTTTTTTCATTTTTTTTCTTTTTCTTTCATTTCTTCAGATTCTTTCTTTTCATTCATTCAGATTCTATTCTTTTTCATTCTTTTTTTTTCTTTCATTTCTTCAGATTCTATTCTTTTTCATTCTTTCTCTTTTTCTTTCAGATTCTATTCTTTTTCATTCTTTCTCTTTTTCTTTCATTTCTTCAGATTCTATTCTTTTTCATTCTTTCTCTTTTTCTTTCATTTCTTCAGATACTACTTTTTCATTCTTTCTCTTTTTCTTTCATTTCTTCAGATTCTATTCTTTTTCATTCTTTCTCTTTTTCTTTCATTTCTTCAGATTCTATTCTTTTTCATTCTTTCTTTTTTCTTTCATTTCTTCAGATTCTATTCTTTTTCATTCTTTCTTTTTTTCTCTCATTTCTTCAGATTCTACTTTTTCATTTTTTCTCTTTTTCTTTCATTTCTTCAGATTCTATTCTTTTTCATTCTTTCTTTTTTCTTTCATTTCTTCAGATTCTATTCTTTTTCTTTCTTTTTTTTATATCTCTTTCACTTCTTTAATTTCTTTAGATTCTACACTTTTCCTTCGTTCTCTTTTCCTTTCATTTCTTCACACTCTACTCTCTTTCTCTTTAATTTCTTTAGATTCTACTAATTTTATTTTTTTCTCTATTTCTTTCATTTCTTCAGATTCTACTCATCTTCCTTCTTTCTCTTTTTCTTTCTTTCTCTATTTCTTCTTCTTTTTCTCCAAATCTTTTTGCAATCAAAGCAATCGTCAGTGTCACTCTCCCTATCAATTCACTGACACAACCTGTTATCATCGCTCCGAGCAAAGAGCTTACATTCACTAAAAGCCGTAAAACAGGGGAACGCGAACAAGATGGCTATTAACGGCAGCGTCGACTTTTTAATTCCGCCCCCTTGAACTTTTCACGATAAGATTGCAAGCAGCTGGCCCCATTGAAAAGTACACGGAAGATTAAAGAGAATAGAAAAAACATAACGAATTGATTGCAAACTCCGCGACTGGTAAAAATATTAACGTGACCTTGTACATGAGAAAACAGATGTTGAATTAAAATGAGGAAGTGAAGCACAAATTAGAAGAAAATGGAATTTGAAAGTTTACAGCCATCTTTTCATCACATATTTACTCATGTCCTTCTGATATTTGCCTATGTAAAAATCGATAGTCCCTTTGAACGATTGTTTTTATCTAGGTCAGGTACAAGGCAATTTTTTTTTACAATTTCTTTGAATAATTAATCATTAAGCATTAATTAAAAATATCGTTGATCTAAGTTAAAATGTTGATATCTTATAAATTTATCTTTTAACATATTTAGAATTTGAGGGATAAAAGAACGTCATTGTTTATCAGATTAAATTATTATCAGATAGCAACTTAGAAAGAAAGAAAGAAAGAAAGAAAGAAAGAAAGAAAGAAAGAAAGAAAGAAAGAAAGAAAGAACGGGGAAATATTAAGAAAGTATGGATAATATTAAGAAAAAGAAAGAAAGGGAAAATATTCATAATTAAATAAAGAAAGAAAGAAATTCAGGCTAATATTATGGAAGAAAGAAAGAAAGAAAGAAAGAAAGAAAGAAAGAAAGAAAGAAAGACTATAAGTAAAGGCGAGAAGGAAAGAAAAATGGGAAATATTAAGAAAGAATGGATAATATTAAAAAAGGAACATGGAAAATATTAAGAAAGAAAGAAAGAAAGAAAGAAAGAAAGAAAGAGAGGAGGGTAGAATAATATTATGAAAGAAAGAATGGAAATATTAAAAATGGATAATAAGAAGAAAGAAAGAAAGAAAGAAAGAAAGAAAGAAAGAAAGAAAGAAAGAAAGAAAGAATGGATAATTTTAAAAATAAGTAACGAAGGGGAAATATTAAAAAAGAAAGAAATAAAGGTGAATATTAAAAAAGAATAGCAGAAAAAGCACAGAAATAAAGGATAACATTGTGAAAGAAAGAAAGAAAGAAAGAAAGAAAGAAAGAAAGAAAGAGAAGAAAGAAAGAAAGAAGAAAGAAAGGTGAATATTAAAAAAAGAATGGAAGAAAAAGCATAGAAATAAAGGATAAAATTGTGAAAGAAAGAAAGAAAGAAAGAAAGCGGAAATATTAAGAAAGAAAGAAAGAAAGAAAGAAAGAAAGAAAGAAAGAAAGAAAGAAAGAAAGAAAGAAAGAATAAAGAAAGAAAGTGAAGTGAATTTTTATGAAAAGAAAGAAAAAGTTAAACAGGGAAATGAATTGGTATGTAGAGCAAAAAAAAAGGATGATAAGTAGGTTTTCTTGATTTCTATCAAGTTACCCGACTGTCCATTTTCGCACATGTCCTTTTGTAGCCTCCGCTTGCAGATAAATGAGAACAAATATTCATAAGAAAAACCCAAAAGAATTTGTTCTCTCTTTTTTTTTTTTTTACGAACCTTTTCTTAGAAGGTCACGAGTGAAGATGTTGACGAGTTTTCTCCCGCCATTAAGACATTTCTGAAACCATTTTTAGATAGTTTGCTAGTGAGACGCGCTTTTTATATTGGCTGGTCCAAAAGTCGAATTAACATTGAATAAGCTGAGAAAATCTAATTTAATTTAATAAATGAAATAATCTTTCGATATATGACAATATATTAATTGGAAGATGTTGATTGATTGGTTGATTCGTTTTTACGGTTTATCACCTCTTTGTAGGTTATTTAAAGCCAGAAAATATTTTTAGATTGTAAAAATTCTTTTCTTTTTTTAGATAATAACGGATTAGTTATACAAGTTACTAATTAACCCATAGCTAGGGGAGAAGATAGATTCATATCTTTCCCAAAGGTATTTGCACATAAGTGAATATAATGAACCCAACTGGAATTTGAACTCGGCTCTCCGATTAAAAATTCCGAGCCATTATCCATTACTCCACCGGCAGATCTGAGATAACAGCACCTGGTATTTCCAAGCGGTCACCCATCTAAATAGTGACTAAGCTCAACGCTTGTTAACTTCGTGTGTTTCGATGTCATATGGCCGTAAGCCTTCGAAGATGTATTGGGCTATAGATTATGATGTCAGGTAAATATTCTAGATTTGTCATTTCACAAATGCGCGCTTTTTTGTCAATAAGAGCGAGACATTTGGACTGCCTTGTATATGAAACATACGCATTTTTCTCTCCATTTTAGTTCATCAAAAAGAGAAGCCTATTTGCTTGACGGGCAACATAATTTGTAATTTTTACTCACATATAGTCACTCACACATATACATACACATAAACGTACAGATATGCACACACTTTAACACATGCACATACATTGATAAGCATACAAACGCGCACTACAAAAGTTTGAGGGAACACCTAGTAATTTTTTAAATTGGCCCCGAAAATACTTGTTTTGTATTTTAAATAAGAGAATATTATTAAACACGGTTAACAAAAAGTCTGTCATGAATTTTTATTAGAAATTTTATTATGACAAAAAGAAAAAAAGAAAGCATATTATAATTAAATTTTGCTCTCGTCAAAATATCCTCCTTTAGCCTTGATTGCTGCAGCACAAATGTTTGGCATTCGTTGCAAAAGCTTCTCAAAGTATAAGTTTGATAATTGATTCCTTTCTTTTTTCAATGACTCTAAGAACTCTTTTCTCATTTTTTTCTCTCTTCTGTCAAGTTCATCCCATGCTAATTCTGGGGAAGCCGCATCCCTCGAGTAATCACTTTCAACCCCACTCTGCCTCCACTATCCCAAATAATCAAAAGTCGCTGGGAAATACTACATCTCAAACCAGGCCTAAAAAAATTGCTTGAGGAACCCGGCCTTCTAGCATATCTTAGACCTAAGAACCTAAAAGAAATCATAGGTAGTAACCACATTTCAGGGGACAAGGTAATCCGTAATAAACCAACAACAAAATCAACAGGATTTTCCCAACCATGTAACAACAAAGAAGCTTATGCTGCAACCACATTAAACACACGAATTCATTCACTAGCTCAGTCACGAAATCTACTTACAAAATCTACCATGACTCTAACTGTAGAAATCATAACATAATTTACCTCCTAGAATGCACACTATGTCAGAAACAATATGTAGGAAAATCTGAATGGCCCTTTCACTACAGAATTAATAATTATCACAATCGAATTAAGTCGACTCCCCATGAAAAATTATTACCTGTAGAACAACATTTCCGCCTAGAAAAACACGATTTTAAAACCCATGCCAAATTCACTATAATTGAGGGAATAGAAAAGTTCAGAGCAGATAACATTAGAAAGATTTTAGAGTTCCATGAAAATAAGTGGATACAACGTTTAAAAACGCACTATCCAGCCGGGCTTAACCATTAATTTAACAATATAGATAGTATTAATATATTAGCCTACAAATCAAGTTCTACCCACATTTCTCACCCACACAAGACAGACATGCTTACGGAGGTGTTGAGGCCTCACACTTATACGCACATCCAGACGAATATACACATTTACACACATCATACTCACTCACTTCCTAATGAGCCAAATGATAACATACACCCCTAGTAATATAAACGCTTACATATATCATACTCACTCACTCCCTAAACCAAATAACACACACACACACACACACACACACACACACTTAACAGAGACACATCCCCTTTCCAGGAACCAATAAAACTGTCAAAATGACCAAGGGAATTCAGAGCAGCATGAATCCATCCACCTCTTATCCTAAATAACAACTTAAAAGAGACTGTTTGACCAACACAAGGACTCAGCAAAATTCATGTTAAAAAAATTAAAAAACAAAAAAAACAAATGAAAACTACAGACAAAAGTTTATTTTTTCCATCAAGACATTCATTTCTGTAGTTCTCTGCTACCAGCAAGCAGAAAATTATTTTTCTCCTGATGATGGCCATGTTGGCCGAAACTAGTCGAGGGATCTAAATGTAATAATAATAAAAACGAAGGAATATTAATATACAACCCAGTGTGTCTGATGATTTTAATTTTTAATATTTTTATTGTTCAATATATATATATATATATATATATATATATATATATATATATATATATATATATATATCTAGCCACACTGATGAGCTGTGATACAGCGAAAAAAGGCCTCTATGTGGATGACATTATTATGCTCTTGATAATTTCGGTTGAGCACTTTTGAGAGATAGATTAATTCTAAACAGCAGCCGTTTCCGCTAACGCAACGCTGTTCATTAAATGAATCGAGCACTATGGTTGTCTGGCGTTTGTTTCCATTCGTAAAAATAATACATTAGAATTTCCATTTCTTTCTACTGTGCGCTGATAGCTCAAGGGTAGAAACTCCAACTGATATGTGCAGGTTGTCTGGCTGTCAGTTCCTAGGAACTGAATGGCTTGAAGCTCGTATATCGTAAAAGGGTCCCGGATAGGCATGGGTCAACAGCTCACATCGATCAACGACGGGAGAGTCCACGATATACTCGACAATTTTTCGAGGTATAAGAGTCAAGCAGCTCAATTCTTAGAGCCAATAGCCAGACTATCCACACATTTAATTTGATTATAGTGGTGAAGTCTTGTGCAAAATCAACAACACACACACACAAACACACACACACACACATATACATACACACATAAAACCTCTCTAAACTCGACCATGTCTCTCACACCACACATCGCTACCTTCTCTGTTAAATTACATAAACTTAATACTACCCGTCAAAAGTGTGAATTTTCATTTCATCTTTAATTTCATTTTTTGGAAGTGTTATCTGTTGATCCAGCGTCCCTTAAAAGGGCTCTGGTGAAATAAATTATTATAATGGAACTTTAAAGTGGTCTGTTTTTCTTTAAATTATTAGCTCTGGATTTATATGGAGCTCTCAGGATTTCATCTTCCTTGGGACTATCCATACGGATTACCAAGTTTTTCATAACTTATATATATATATATATATATATATATTCCAAACTATGTGCACAGACATATACATCCACCCAGGCGTATATTAAGGCCTTTTTCTGATAATTGTAGATACACGTACACACATACATGTCCATAATAATAGTATATGTTTATTCACTGGAATTGGCTGCATGTTTTTCAGTGTATTAAAAAGTAGATGTCAGACATCTCTTCAAAGATTCTCATCTCGGGAATTTCTAACCGATCTCATTGCCATCAGTGAAGATCGTAATGAGAGATTCTATCGAGATTTAATTGAGCTGGGATCGAGGCATGAAGACCCGTTTCTCCCAAACAGGATGAGTGCCTACAACGGGAGGGGACCAGGTCAAGTCGCAATCGAAAATCACTTGTCTCAAATATTTGCGATGTCGTCAGAAATAAACCGGGCATTTTTCTTTTGTATTTATTCTGTCATTTTTAATCGTCATCTAAGCATTCATGAATATAAAGGTACTATTTATTGATTTACCTCCTGATATAGACTGCAGGGGGTGTAATGCTTCAATGGCTCGGAACAAGAAATCGGCGAATCGAGTTCGAATCCTGGTCGAGTTCACTTTCGCACAAATAATCTTGGAAAAACCCTGAATCCATCTCTTTTCCCTCGGTAATAGGTGAAATAGTAAAGCAGAGTTGGATCTCTGGCATAGGTTGGAAACCAATCTAGGAGAAGGAAAATTCTGAATTCAACACCGTATATAACCCTGGTGAAGTGCATACTATATAGACCAGTGGTTCCCAACCGATTTGGGACCATTCCCCACTTTGGTACTAAAATTCTGGTGCCCCCTCTGTAATGTTTAATTCTTACATATTCAAAATTTTACTGCAATTTACGTGAAGGAAGCTGAAGAGGCCATTAACTTGGTCTCTAAACAAGCCTCCAAAGACCATGGCGTCCACGAAAGAGAATTAAAAAAAAACGACAATTAAATATATATCGTTTCAAAATATATAACAGAGAACTGAAAGGCAGAAATATAAAATATTTGAATGAAAGTTTATTCTGCAATATACTTTGATTATTTTAATCATGAAATATTAATGCAAAATGAAATATGAGCTCACTAGAAAACAGTTTTCTGTTAATAACTTATTCTCAAATTGCCACTCTGTTGGTAAAGTAAGCCGAAGTTTGCACATCCTACGCATTCTCCACCAAAATATTACCAGGCTCCACCGGTGAGGCATACGCTCCACGTTGGGAATCATTGATATAGACATAAAAAATATTACGGAGTCCAGAACTAACTGCTGTGAATGCGTTATTTACAACTCCTCCCTTAAGTGGATCATGCATGCGTGGATACATGTTGTGGAACTCTCGACGGCGGTTGATCAGAGGAGGTAGGATAATAAACATTCAAAAGAAACGCCCGATTTCTATTCTGCGGTAGATAGTTGATTGTTGGCATTTGTATTACAGTGTTCAACGAGAGCCATGTTTTTCTAACCATCTTTTATTATATATAATGAAGAAGAAGGGCTTAGAAAATTCAACACGCACAAGGAGATAATGAAAACAATATGGGCAGAGATTAAGAACGAAAAACCTACCTAACGAGTTTATTTAAACGTTTAGCAAATCATGGATTAGTTGGGACAATATGAAGACAAATGCTTAGAGCCGTGATTCCCAACCGATTTTGGGCCATACCCCACTTTGGTATTTCTAAAATTCTGGTGCCCCCTCTAATACTTAATTCTTACATATTCAAAATTTTACGGCAATTCACGTGAAGGAAGTTGAAAAGGCCATTAACTTGGTCTCTATAAACAAGCCTCCAAAGACCATGGAGTCCATGAAAGAGAAAAATTAAAAAAAACAAGAAGACAGTTAAATATATATCGTTTCAAAGCATATAATAGAGAACTGAAAGGCAGAAATATAAAATATTTGAATGAAAGTTTATTCTGTCATATACTTTGATTATTTTAATCATGAAATAATAATGCAAAATGAAATTTGAGATCATGTTGTTATAGTAAGCCGAAGGGTGCACATCTTATGCATACCCCACCAAAATATTACCATGCCCCACTGGTTGGTTATGTGCTCGACGTTGGAAATCATTGGTTTAGACTCTAAAGGACAGGAGGCAAAAAAGAATCGCGATCGTTCATTTCCTGAAGGGGCATAAAAAGGCAAATAAAGTAATTTATAAATCTTATAACCATTCATATGGTATATTCTAATATTCGAACCCTGATCTCTGACATTAGAAATGATACTGATAACGGTATAAGAATTCCAGTGAACATTTGGTGGCTGCTAATACGGTCTCCTTATCTTGTTAAATGATTACGTGCAGGATTTTTTTTTCTTACTCAATCTCGTTCTTTTCGGGAATTCTCTCGCAAGATCACGTTGCCGCACAAACGTTAACTCAATCAAACGCCTTCTTCGCTTGACTCGCACCAGTTTACTCGCCGGCTTCGTGTGTTTATTTGCTTGTCGAATTTACGACGTTTTGCTTGTGTTTTAACGAAACAAAACTGAAGAAAGAAATAACTTTGGAAATCGTTGATACAATTTCTGGAGGAGACGAGATTAGTCGAAAAAGGAAAAAAAAGAAAAAAAAAGAAACAGTTTTGCCAATTCTTTCTTTCCTGTTATAAATTTTCTTATTAGCTTATTTTTGCGGTAATTGTTTTTCTTTTCTTGTTTTTTTTTTCTTGTTTTCTTCTTATCCTTTTTTTTTCTTCTTTCGTCTCCTTATCTTCTTCCTTTTATTTCTTTTCGCCCTTTTCCTCTTCTTTTACTTCGTTTGTTCTTTTGATTGTTTCGGTTTGTTTTTCCTTTCCTATTTTATTATTATTATTATTATTATTATTATTATTATTATTATTATTATTCGTTTGTTTATTTATATTTATTTTATTTTATTCCTTCCGAATAAGTTTATACGTCTAAATCTTCCATAATATTTTTTTTTCTCGTTTTGTTCGTTTTCTTTTATCCTTTTTTCTCCGTTTTTTTTTTCTTCTTTATCTTTTCCACTCTGTCTTTTATAACCTCTACTTTCTTCTTCTTCTTCTTCTTCTTCATTTTTCTTTTGTCGTCTTTTTTTCTTCTTGTTCTTTTCCTCTCTGTCTTCTGCTTTTATACATTTTTCTTTTTTTCTTTTTTATTATTTTGTCACAACTGGTTCTAGTTTTATTATTATTATTATTATTATTATTATTTTCTTTGTCGTTTTCTTTATTCTTTTCTTTTTCTTCTTTTTATTTTCCTGTCTTATGCCTCTATTCATTTTTAATTTCAATTTTTATTTTATTTTTCATTTTGTTATAACTTCTAGTTTTCTTCTTTTTCTTCTTTTCTTTTCTTTGTTTTTCATTTTTTCTTTTGTCTTTTTACGACTTGTTCTTTTCTGCTTCGTCTTCTTTTTCTTATTTTATTTTATATCTTTCTACCATTTCTTCAAACTGTATTATTATTGTCGTTGTAATTATTATTATTATTATTATTATTGATTTATTTTATTGGTTTCGGGTAAGTGCATATGTCTAAATTCTTATTTTTCTTGTTTTGTTTTTTTCCCTTTATTCCTTTTTTGTTTTGTTTTTTCTTTGTCTTTTCCTCTTCGTTTTATTCTTTGTTTTTCTTTTTATTGTTTTATTTTGGGCCTTTCTCCAAGTTGTATTATTATTATTATCATCATCATTCATTCATTTATTTTATTGGTTTCGGGTAAGTGTATCCGTATAAATCGTCCATAATTCTTTCCTGAGATCGATATCAGTATGAAATAACTGTAGCTGTAACAAACTTTAAAGAAAGAAAAAAAAAGAAAAGAAAAGTAAAAATGAAAGAAAACAAACAACTAACTGAGATAACTCTGTTGTCAAGCGCAAAGATCAACCTGATAAGAACTCATACATATATACAAATAGTTGCTGTTTTGGGCTTTGGGAGATAACCACACGGAAACAAAGTAGCTTAACAAGTTCTATTCGGTCGCGCAAATATTAACCGAACCAAAACAAATAAGCAAAAACATAAATAAATCTATAGGAAAAAAAAAAAAAAAAAAAAAGTTACAGCGATATTTGCGCATTGTTTGTGTATTTGAAGCCATTTTACCTGACGCTTTCAGATCCCCATGTTTCACGTTTTCCTGATTATGGTTTGGGGAACGCAGAATTAGAAGGACATCCAATCGATTGGCGACATTTGGCGCTGACGTCACCGAGGAGATCAGAGACTTATCTTAATCCAATCAGAAGTCTCCATTCTGTTATCTGACTCGTTTCCTGATTGGTCAGGTAATAAAATTACTTTTGCCTTTGGCAAAAGAATTTGGAAGCAAGAAATTGTGTTATTTCCCTGCAAATATACCTGAGGAAAGTTAATTCTGCAACCAACATACCATTTTCAGTCTCGTTACAGACGCGCAGATATATATATATATATATATATATATATATATATATATATATATATATATAGCAAATGTAAATACGTAATGTAAAATTGGTATCGACAACCCAAGTTCGAATTTCATCTAAAGTTGTTTCGTTCACTTCGTACGAATGTACTTGAAAAAAGGTATGGGTTTATTTATTCTTGCCTTTGTTTCATCACCAGGTATCTTGATTAACAGTTTTGGCACAGGTACACCACGAAATGTGACAGAAAGAAAAGAGTGATTACATTCTCCACGAGATGATCGTGGAGAATGTAATCACTATATATATATATATATATATATATATGAATTTTTACTTCAATCCTTCATGAGCTTCCACTCCTTAGCTATGATTAATTAATGATGAACATGTCATTTTCGTTTATGATCGATTTCATCACAATTCTTCTGTTAAGCTTGTTAATTACTCAGTCTTATTGCTCAAAGTAGAGTCCAATAGTGTTATAAAAACCTCCGAGAATTCCAGTAAGATATCTTTCTAAGATACAACGGTTCAAACATCATCTAACAATTGAACAATTTTGGTGTTACACGATGTGGATAATTTTGCTGTTACACACGGTATACGCACTCACACACACACACATATAGACTTTATTTTGAATCTGTTATTTCCTATTACTCTGTACGTTATATATTTACGTGTTTGAGTAGACGCCTTGAATTTTTAAGAGCATGACTTGCATCTACCGGTTTGTGCACTCGAGAGTCTTGCTAATCTTGTTAAAGAGAATATTCTTGTTTTTAAAACTCTCGAATACACAGGCCGGTAAATGAAATTCACATAGTTAAAAAAATAATGAATTTTGACAAGATTTGTTTTAAGGTTTTTAAAATTTAAATTAGAATATTTCATAAAGTTTTAAATCTTTTAAAATTCTGTATTAATTTGTAACGCTCAAGTGATATGGTTTTTAAACAAAACTCTATCTATCTATCTATCTATCTATCTATCTATCTATCTATCTATCTATCTATCTCATGTTGTCTGTCTGTGTGTCTGTCGTGGGCGTTGTTACCTCGCACAGGCCGCATTTCTCACCCGATTTCGATGCGGTTTTCAACACAAGTTTCCAAATGGCAGCCGTAAGGATTTTTGAGTTCGGAATCAGGTTCCGAAAAAATCGATAATCGAAAAAATCAATAATCGAAAAGATTCTGCTTACAGAAGGAATGATTGCATTTCAACCAAATTTGACACCCTCTTAGAGTCTACCATTAGAAGTGTTGTCCAGACGTTTCATGACCACGGACCCCTAAACAGCGCGGAAAATCGATAAAACCCAAAAACCGATACGCCCAGATTGTGTCTGAACCGCATGTCGGTTTTCAGCGAAAACCGGGCGGATTTATGAAGAGGCCATTGGGAGTCATCATGTGAAGTTTCAACTCTGAGCACCCCCCCCCAAACAGCGTGCAAATCGACAATCGGTCAACCCTTAAAAATGTTTTTTCCGTTTTTTTAAAGCTGATCGTATTGTGTTTATTTTGTTTAGTTCTTTTTTCGTAACAGATTTAATGTTTACTATAGAGCTTAGAAAAAGTTGGCAGTGTGATATAGACAAGAAGTAAGGTATGTAACAACATCAGCACGGCAAAGGGCACTCCTTTAAAGGCAAGGAAGGGCAAAACTATTTTAAGTCAAGTGATAGCGATTGCTGTATTAGTCATACTATTTTTGAATCAAGCACGGGCAACGCCGGGCCATGCTGCTAGTTAATCATAAATAGAAAAATTTATTACAATTCAGAGATCCCCAGTATTTTTAAAATATTTCTTTTTTAATTTTCTTTTTTTTTTGTATGTGCCGATTTTTGTAAATATGGATGTCCAAATGTGACATTATTAGAAAATAAGAGCGGTAGATAGAGTAAATTTAAAATTTGTGGTAATTGTCTAACATTTCTTCAACAAGCGTCTTCGTAAGTAAGACTATAAAGCCAAGTATATAAAATGCATTAAAATATTAGAATGCTTCAATTTTAATCTTCCAACCTTCAGCTATGATTAATTCAAGCTTGGAGAGTAATTATACAGAGATACCGCGGTCGAATCCTAAATTTTTTCTTTTGAAATACTAGATTTGACGCTTGTCAAAACTAAAGGTTACTGGGCAGGTAAAAAAATGATATAAAACAGGTATTTTCGTAGTAATCATCTCTCCCACAAGCACGCACATATTTTTATCTCTCTAACAGCAATGCTGGTTCTTTTGAGGGAAAAATGACAAATTTTGATTAAAGCATCTCAGACAAAAAAAAAAAAAATTAGTTACTTGGTTTGGTTTATTTTGTTTTACGGCATACCAACACCTCAATGGGTTATTTAATGCTGACAATTTTTTTTATTGCTGGTAATATTTTGTTTTGTCAAAAATTTGTTTCTGGTAATACTTTTCCTTCAAAATTGCATTGCTGGTAATAATTTTATTTCAAAAAGTATTGCTGGTAATAGTTAACTATTTGCCCATAGCTGGGACCCTAACAGGTGCTACCACCCCAGGTCAGGGTGGACCTGGGAACACCAGCAATTAACCTCCTGATGCCTTGCTGCTGGACGTAGTTTAACGTCTTACCCAGGACGTAAAATTAGTTACTATTAATTCTGCTTGTTATCAAGGACTATAATTACAAAGACTTCTTTCTTTTTATGTGCCGTGTCCCTTCAGGACGTAGACGATCATGGCTCTCTACTCCTCCCTATGCCTTGTAGCTCTCAATAAGTTTTGTCCCTTTGATATTTCCCTAGGCCATGTTATGTCATCCACATGCTTAAGGTATGTCATGCGTTGCTTTCTCTTGTCTCTTTTTCCCTTTATTCGACCTGTGAGTATCAGATTCTCTAAGCCCTCCTTTCTCATTACGTGTCCCAGAAATTTCGACTGCTTCTTTGTGATGTTAAGTATATGCTACCTCCTTGTTTGCATCCTCTCCAAAATCTCATCGTTGCTCACACGCTCGGCCCATGATATCCTTATCATCCTTCTGTAGAACCATACCACCGCCTCCTCGAGTTTCTTCTTCATCTTTGAGGAAACCATACAGCATTCACTGCCGTAAAGGAGGACAGGCGTCACGTAACAGCTCAGTACTCCTTTCTTTGTTACAAGAAATCCTCCTGTCTCGTAATACTCCGTCTTTTGGAATGCGTCTTTCGCCATCCCAATATGTCTTCGGATCTCAGAGTTGCGCTTGCCGTCCTCTGTCAAAACACTTACCAGACATTTCAATTTTCGCACCCGCTTGATTCTAGTGCCCCCGACCTGTAAATCGCATTTCGGCCTCATCTTTTTAATGATGACCATGAATTCTGTCTTCTTGTAGTTTATGCTTCTTCTTTTTCTCGCTCTCCTTCGATACCTTCTGTAGGAAACTCGTTGATTTAAAAAATATTACCCTCCAGAGATACCTCAGGCGACAGTTAATTTTTTTCTTTCTTTTGAAGCACTAGATTTGAAACTTTTGATAGATAGATAGATAGACACGAAGAGATCGAGACAGACAGACAAACAGACAGACAGATAGATAGATAGATAGATAGATAGATAGATAGATAGATAGATAGATAGATAGATAGATAGATATGAAGAGATCGAGATAGATATGAAGAGATCGAGATAGATAGATAGATAGATAGATAGATAGATAGATAGATAGATAGATATGAAGAGATCGAGATAGATATGAAGAGATCGAGATAGATAGATAGATAGATAGATAGATAGATAGAAGAGATCGAGATAGATATGAAGAGATCGAGATAGATAGATAGATATGAAGAGATCGAGATAGATATGAAGAGATCGAGATAGATAGATAGATAGATAGATAGATAGATAGATAGATCCAGACAGACAGACAGACAGATAGATAGATAGATAGATAGATAGATAGATAGATAGATATGAAGAGATCGAGATAGATATGAAGAGATCGAGACAGATAGATAGATAGATAGATAGATAGATAGATAGATAGATAGATAGATAGATAGATCCAGACAGACAGACAGACAGATAGATAGATAGATAGATAGATATGAATAGATCGAGACAGACAGACAGACAGACAGACAGATAGATAGATAGATATGAAGAGATCGAGATAGATATGAATAGATCAAGACAGACAGATAGATAGATAGATAGATAGATAGATATGAAGAGATCGAGATAGATATGAAGAGATCGAGACAGATAGATAGATAGATAGATCCATAGATGAACAGATAGATAGATAGATAGATAGATAGATAGATAGATAGATAGATAGATAGATATGAAGAAGAGATCGAGATAGATAGATGAAGATAGATAGATAGATAGATAGATAGATAGATAGATAGATCCAGACAGACAGACAGATAGATAGATAGATAGATAGATAGATAGATATGAAGAGATCGAGATAGATATGAAGAGATCGAGACAGACAGATAGATAGATAGATAGATAGATAGATAGATAGATAGATAGATATGAATAGATCAAGATAGATAGATAGATAGATCCAGACAGACAGACAGACAGATAGATAGATAGATAGATAGATAGATAGATAGATAGATAGATATAGATATGAATAGATCGAGACAGACAGACAGACAGACAGATAGATAGATAGATATGAAGAGATCGAGATAGATATGAATAGATCAAGACAGACAGATAGATAGATAGATAGATAGATAGATATGAAGAGATCGAGATAGATATGAAGAGATCGAGATAGATAGATAGATAGATAGATAGATAGATAGATAGATAGATATCGCTGTACAAGGCGACGTTTTAACCGTAACCCACCGAAATGTGTACCGTAAATCCTGTGATTTATAGTAAGCTGTTAACATAGAAGATGTGTGTCTCAACAAGCCGTTTAAAGATCACATTCGAGAAGAGATGAATGAGTGGATGTTTTGCGGGGAAAAGTCCTTCAAGCTACCGTAATAGTCTACCGAAAACACAACCGCCAATCATGAGGTATTGTAGATTGTGGTAGTTAATTGACAATATCTTCCCATCGTTTTCTTTTTTTTTTTCATTAGAATTTAACTGAAGAGAAAGAAAGAAAAGTAAAAGAAAGAAAGAATGAATGAATGAAAAGAAAGGAAAATAAATATGATAAAAGTAATATGAAAATGGAGAACCGAAAGGGAAGGAAAGGAAAGAAAGAATGGAAGAAAAGTAATAATAAAATAACTGATACAAAGAAAGAAAAAAAATGAAAGAGAGAGAGAAAGAAAGTGAGACCTGTGAGAAGGAAAGGAAGAAACATACAAACAAAAGTAAAAGTACGAAAATAAGAAGCATGAAAGGAAGAAAGAAAAAAAGAAAGGAAGAAAGGAGGAATGAAAGAAATAAAAAAAAGAATGAAAGAAAAATAATAGAAAGAAACAAAAGAAAAAGAAAGAAAGAAAAGTTAAAGAAAGATAGAAAAGTTACAGAAAGAAAGAAAGAAAGAAAGAAAGAAAGAAGGAAAGAAAGAAAAGTAATGGAAAAAAGTAAGAAAGAAAAGTAATAGAAAGAAAGAAAAAAGAAAGAAAAGTAATAGAAAAACTAACGAAAGAAAAAAAAGAAAGAAATAGAAGGAAAGAAAAGAAAAGTAAAAAAAAAGAAAGAAAAGACGGAAAGAAAGAAAAGAAAAAGAAAAGAAAGAAAGAAAAGAAAAGAAAAGAAATGGAAAAAAAAAAAGAAAAAAAAAAAGTAAAAGAAAAAAAAAGTAAAAGAAAAAGAAAGGAAGAAAAGAAAAAAAAAGTAATGGAAAGAAAGAAAGAAAAAAAGAAAGAAAGAAAGAAAGAAAGAAAGAAAAGTAAAACCTGGAAAAAATATAATGGAAAGAAAAGAAGAAAAAAGAAAGAAAGAAAGGAAGAAAAAAGAAAGAAAGAAAGAGAAGTAAAAGAAAGAAAGTAAGAAATAAAAGTAATAGAAGGAAAGAAAGAAAAGTAAAAGAAAGAAAAGTAATGGAAAGAAAGAAAGAAGGAAAAATAATAGAAATAAAGAAAGAAAGAAAGAAAGAAGGAAAGAAAGTAAGAAAGAAAAGTAAAAGATGATAAAAGTAATGGAAAGAAAGGAAGAAGTAAAAGTAATAGAAAGAAAGAAAGAAAGATAGAAAAAAGAAAAGTGAAAGAAAGTAAAGTAAAACAAAAAAAAAGTAATGTTCGAAAGAAAGAAAGAAACGTCATAGAAAGAAAGAAAGAAAATTAAAAGAAAGAAGAAATGATTGAATTAATGCATGAAAAGAAATGAAAAGAAAAGAAAAGAAAAGAAAGGAAAATGAATGTGATAAAAGTAAAATAAAGATGAACAACCGAAAGAAAAGGAAATGAAAGAAAGATTGGAAGAAAATTAACAATAAAATAACTGATACAAAGAAAAACAAGTGAAAGAAAGAGAGATTCAAACAAAAGTAAAAATACGATAGAAACATGACAGAAATAATTAAAAAAAAAGAATGAAAGAAAAGTAATGAAAAGAAAAGAAAAGCATGAATGAAAGTAATGTAATAGAAAAGAACTAAAATAAAGAAAATGTAAGAAAGAATTCAAAAGATAACTAAAACAGAAAACAAACGAAAGAAAAATGGAAAGAAAATATCCAAAAAAAGTAATCGAAAAATTAACAGAAAAAAAGTAATCGAAAAATGTAATTGAAAAAAAGGAAGAAAAGTAAGTGAATTATTATGAAAAGAATGAAACTGAAAAAAAGGAGAAAGATAGTAAAAATAAAAAGAAAGAAAAAAGCAGAGAAATGGATCGTAAAAAACGGAAGAAAGAAAGAACAAATGAAAGAAAAACAAAAGAAAAGTAATCGAAAGACAAAAATGAAAATAAATCGATAAAAGATTTTTTTTATGGGGGAGGGCATCGTTGATAGAATATTATCTGAAGGAAAACCATTGCCTGCTCCAAAACTGAATTAAATCAAATAAAACCTAATCCTGTTACAACCGGAAAACAATGTTATTCGCATCTATCAACATTCGAAAGATAAGTATCACACCGCCATATTTGGCTGGTTGATTTAGGTGTTTCTTTTTTTTTCTTCTTCATTTTTAAATCATACACGCGCGATGATTGGCTGGCATAAGAACATACTTTTAGGAAATATTACGAAACGAATACCAAGAATAAATTAATGGAAAAAAGCAAAAAGCCAAGACACACAACGTACTGAACGACATTTGATTTTTTTAAGTGAGATTAGTACCCACAAAAGCGACCAAGTAATAGTTTTGTCATCTATATTTAGTTTTCCAATCGTTTCTTTCCAGCTTTGATAGAGTTTAAAAAAAATGGCAATTATCTTCCATTCTATAACTCCCTTTCCCACAGTCGAAATGTTGAAAACCTCTGACTATTCTATTGCTATTTCCCTGGCAAATGTTCCGACGAGTTGCAGTCTTTAATTCCACCAGTTCAGACCTTCACAACTAAAACTCCTCATGCCAGATAAACTGGGACAAATTAATTCCCATTCCCTTTGTATTCTAACCTCGTCAAGTCTATGATCAACCATTATGTTTCCTATATGAGGTCTGATCAAAAAGTATCGGCACTGGTGCTATAAAAAGAAAACTACAACACATATCAATTCGACATTTAATCTCCTTCAAAGTAGCACAGTTCTGAAACCACACATTTCATCCAGCGTCGTTTCCATTGACAGAAGCATTCCTGGAACTCCTTTTTTTGGGATAACGAGAAGCTGACATGTTACATTCTCTTAGTTTTCCTCGACGTCTTAAAATCTTCTTCCTTTCAAGTGGGATTTCGTTTTTGAAGAGGAAAAAGTTGAAAGTGGTGAGATCTGTGAGATATAGTTGTTGTCGGACCTGGGAAATATCGTACTTAGCCCAGAACTGCTGCTCAAGCCATGGTCACTGATAGAACCTATGCGGTGTGGTGAGACGACCACCCTCTACACACTTTCCTTCCAAGCAGTACTATAAACAATGGAAGTGAGCAAGAACGTTATATCCTAGCGCACGCGCGACAGAATTCAAGGTCAATTCGTGCCAAGCGGTTTCTGGCTCCGTTACCATAGCAATAGTCCCGATACCTGTAATATGTATCTCTTCTACCTCCTATATTCATACAGTAAGCTTCTTCTTTGAGTGGCTCTTTGGCCTTTCCTCGATGGAAAAAAATAGTTAATAAAAATAACCAAACCTCCTGTAGACTAACGATTTGGATTGTGAGTGGTAACTTTCACTGCGCAATTTTATCTATTACAGCCATCAGGAGTGCCACTATTGTTAAAGTCTTCAATATTTAATCAATATATGTTTGTATCAGAGAGCTTCTATTACTGCTCTCAAGATACAGTTGTGAAGATGTGTTTTGCAAATAAATCTTGTAGATCATTACCAGCATAATGAGTTCAAGTCACCCTGGGGTGGGGAGCTACACTTAGGTCTAGTGTTATACTCTGATAAAATTAACGTTTTATTTTTTTCCCGAACGTCCGCTACGAAAGCGGTATGGACGGAAAATATACCAACTGTGTCTTTATCTCTTCTTTCGTTCTTCAGCCAGGGACAAGTCGTTTCCCTTTTCCCTTTTCTTAGTCCACAACGAACCGCGTGTCGCACAACAAAATACCATCACTACACTCTCTCCCATCTGAAAAGAAAAAAAATCCTCATGCGATCGCAGTGCCAAATAACGGAGACAGCATCACTTGAGGACTTTCAAATACAGCAGCAGCTAAAATGGATATCACATTTAGCTCAAAGAGAAAATAATGACATAATCAAGATGTTGACATTCCACACTACTTCAAACAAAAGGTTAGGAAGGAAACCCCTATCAATACTGGAAAGGGAGAAATATGCACTTCCTGCTTCCTTATTCCTCTTTAATCAAATTTAATTATAAATGAATTATATAGTCATAAAAATAAAAATTCAGGATGTGGAATTAGTAAATATTAAACGCTACAAATACCTCGGTATTGTCCTTTCTGCTCACTAAAGTTTTCTCATTCTCTTTCACTTCCAATAACCCTTTGCATCTTAGTGGCATTATTGCCTTATTTAGGAAACAAAAAAAAAATGCTGCATTAGAGGTAGTTTCAACCAACACTGCAAATTGCTACAAAACCAAAAACATTAACCTAAAAACAAGTTATATTCTTAAATAGCCTCAACAGATTAAGACTTTCATTTTGGATGTCATGCATGGTACCAAACCTGTTAAGAAATATTTAAACTGCATCAATGATTAAAATTGGCTTCGAGCGAATGAAGCCTGTTGGTCTTGGTGAAGACCACGCTTTTTGAAACTTGTAGACTGGCGCTACAGAATCATAAACAAAGAACTGTGCCAAATAACCGAGACAGCATCACTTGAGGACTTTCAAAGACAACAACCGCTAAAATAGATATCACATGTAACTCGAAGAGAAAATAATCACATAATCATGATGTTAACATTCCACACAACTTCAAACAAAAGGTTAGGAAGGAAACTCCACATTAATACTAGAAAGAGCGATAACAGCTACTGGACTTAAGAAACCTATTTTCTTGAGAAATTGTTTTAAGAGAAGATGTTATAAATTTCAACTGACAATAGTACAAGCTGCCCGGTCAATGAGTGCCAAATGTTTCCTCATAAGGAAACGGCTAAAATTAGCATTTCCGTTACTATTATCTCGGGAGATAAAGGTAGTACTCTATTTGGTCAATATTCAATCCTGTTGTGAATATCACCTTGGGTGACGCAACAATCCGAATTTTTGCATGTCAGTCTTCTGCAGGCGTGACAGAAAGAAATAAATAAATAAAGAAAGATTATAAGTAAAGGCGAGAAAGAAAGAATACTAGGAAAGCTAAGAAAGAATATTAGTAAAACAAAGAAAGAAAGAAGTAAAAAATATGAGTAAAGGTAAGTAAAAGAAAGAAAGACAGAAAGAAATACTATAAGTAAAGGTGATAAAGAAAGAAAAATGAAAGAATATTATTAAAGGTGAGAAAAAAGAAAGAAAGAAAGAAAGAAAAAAAGACAGACAGAAAGAAAGAAAGAAAGGAAAGAAAAAGAATATAAATAAAGGTAAAAAAGAAAAAGTTAGAAAGAATATAAGTAAAAGAAAGAAAGCCAGATGATAAGTAAAAGAGACAAAGAAAGAAAGAATATTAGTAAAGGAAGTAAGTAAGAAAGAAAGAAAGAAAGAAAGAAAGAACGAAGGAAAGAAAGAATATAAGTAAAGGTAAAAAAGAAAAAGGTAGAAAGAAAGAATATAAGTAAAGAAAGACAGACAGAAAGAAAGAATATAAGTAAAAGTAAATAAAAGAAAGAATTGCTATAAGTAAAGGTGAGAAAGAAAAAAACTATAATTTACGACGTGAAAGAAAGAAAGAAAGAAATTCTATAAGAAAAGGTGAGAAACAAATATTATTAGTAAAGGTAATTAGAAAAAAGAAAGAAAGAATATAAGTAAAAGGTAAGTAAAAGAAAGAAAGAATGAATGGCTATAAGTAAAGGTAAAAAAGAAAGAAAGACTATAAGTAATGGCGAGAAAGAAAGAAAGAAAGAAAGAAAGAAAGAAAGAAAGAAAGAAAGAAAGAAAATCTATAAGTAAAGATAAGAAAAAGAAAAAAAGAAAGAAAGAAAGAATAGGAATTCCTATAAATAAAGGTGAGAAAGAAAAAATATTATGAGTAAAGGTAAGGAGAAGAAAGAAAGAAAGAAAGAAAGAAAGAAATACTACAAGTAAAGCTGAGAAAGAAAAGAAAAAGAATGAATATGAGTAAAGGTAAGAAAAAAGAAAAAAGAAAGGTAGGAAGAAAGAATATAAGTAAAGGTAAAAAGAAAGAAAGAAAGAAAGAAAATGAATGAAATCGAGGAAGAAAGATAAATAAAAGAAAGAATGAAAAAGTGAAAATTAAAAAAGAAAAGAAAAAGATGATAAGTAAAAAGAAATAAAACTTGTAAGATGCAAATTTTGTTCACGCCGAAAAAAAGAAAAAGAATATCCTGTTTTCCACTCTTCTCTTAAATATGTATTTAAAAATAATCGGGTATAAGGCCACGACTTTGCAGTATTTGGTGAATATCGAGCTACTTTAGCTAACAATAGTTTCCTAATCCTCGCACCAGCATAGCACATGAACCTAACCCCGGCGCTCTCGATGAGTATCGAAACCTTGTAATAGTCTAAGCGAATACCTTGTTAGTCATTGTTCCACAGCGAGGTGAATGCTAAGCTTCGTAAATGGGAACCTTAGCTTTGGATAGCATGAGTGTCGAACTCACAACATTAGAAAACTCTTATTTGGGAATAATTTGCTAATCCTCACCCCACTGTAGACGTCTTTAAGCATATTTACTAATTTTAGCTTGATCTGACACTCAAACAAAAAATTGGGTCACTTGGTCTGCGAGATTAATTTGATAAACATTTCTCCCAGACGAGGCACTCTGAAAATGAATATATTAACATTCACTAATTACCGCGCTAGTGTAGGTGCCCTCAGAACATTTAATAAATCTATCTTAGTCACGCATAAGACTACAAATAAGATATGGAAGAAAATTATTTTAGCTCTTTTTAGCTATTTTACTGTATACTTACATATTGTTCCTTCATTTAAATAAACTAAATTCCACACTAATCGTAACCCATCTTTACATTTTTTTCCAACGCTAGTTTATGACTTCCATCTTGAAGATTAGATTTTCAAAAAAATATTTTAACCTCTTTTATCCCAGCCTTTGTTTTATTCAAGATTCAAGAATACTAGGAAACTTAGAAAAATGCGAACACCAGGAGTGAAATCTTTTCAACGGCTCCATTTCCAGCTATCTTATTCATAGGACCTGTTATGCAGACTCACAGGACATGTTTGAACGAGCGGCCATATCAATATACAAAGGCGTATAGACATAAATATAGAAATATATCCTTACCGAGTGCTCTTTAATAGTGTCCTTGGGTCAGACTAAGCTTAGTAAATATCCGAGAGAATTGCTATGAAACTACAGTTAGATATCTGTACTTGTTTTTATCATCCCCAATACGTAGATCGAATTTAGAGATGCTCTTCTTGCTAACGTCCATTTATTCTATCTTTTTCTAATTGACAGTTAGTCCTTTCTTCCCACTCTCCTTTACTATCTTCTGGAGTTCCTGCAGGTTTCTCTCCATGTCTGTCATCTTTACGGTATCATCTGCGTAAATTAGATTGTTGAGATTATGTCCACCGGTAATAAATCTCTGATAAGACTTCCAGATCTCTTAGCATCGTCTTTCTATAACGGCTAAATCAGTGGTTGCCAAACTTCTTTTTTTTTTTTATGCACCGCATTTTTGGAATGAAAATTTGCTGGTGCCTCACCAATTTTTATGTGATAAAAAGTACATTAAAAAAAAGAGAGAGAGGGTAAAGGGAGATAACTTCGTATTCAAAGCCAGAACATTATCATTGATAACTCTCTCCGACAATTTACTGACCTTAGTTACTATATTCTTAATACTTGATATAATGCGAAAATATCTCAGTGATAAAATCGGTCGATAATTATAACTATTTATACTGGGACGATACATACCTGGCTTATGTCAGCGGGTATCCCCTAGACGGGGCTCTGCCGAGGGGTGGAGTCTCGTCTCGGGAAACTGACTCCGTTTTTACGTGGTCTGTAGAGATTTTTTGACCGAGCCTACAGGCTAGGATACCCCACTTTAAACACGGCCTTGTGCCACATCTTGCTGCGTGGGACAGCGGGTAAATAATTATACTGTGACTCATGCATGCAATTACAAGTAATCTATAATCGATTTTGAAATCATATTTAATTTTGGCATATAAATTCTTTGAAACTGTTTCTAAATCTTTTCCACCCTCACCTGATTGTCTTCCAATTTCGGCCTCACCTGCCATCCTCTTCCGCCTTGCCATCCATCCTCTTCCGCCGCACCTCCATCCCTTCCGCTGCACCCACTCACCTGCCATCCTCTTCCCTCCTCCAATCTCTTTGCCTCACCTGCCATCCTCTTCCGCCTCACATACTCCTCTTCCGCCTCACCTGCCATCCTCTTCCGGCCATCCTCTTCCGCCTCACCATCCTCTTCTTCCGCCTCACCTGCCATGCCTTCCGCCTCCTCCTCTTCCCACCTCACCTGCCATCCTCTTCCGCCTCCATCCTCTTCCGCCTCCTCCTCTTCAGCCTCACCTGCCATCACCTGCCATCCCCTCTTCCCGCCGCACCTGCCATCCCTTCCGCCTCCCTCCCCATGCTATCCCCTCTTCCGCCTCACCTGCCATCCTCTTCACCTGCCATCCCTTCACCTGCCATCCTCTTCCCTCACCTGCTATCCTCTTCCGCATCCCATCCTCCCATGCCTCCTCTTCCGCCCCCATCATCCTCTTCCGCCGCACCTCTTCCCTCCACTCACCTGCCATCCTCTTCCGCCTCACCTGCCATCCTCTTCCGCCATCACCTGCCATCCTCTTCCGCCTCACCTGCCATCCTCTTCCATCCTCTTCCGCCTCACCTGCCATCCTCTTCCAGCCTCACCTGCCATGCTCTTCCGCCTCACCTGCTATCCTCTTCAGCCTCACCTGCCATCCTCTTCCGCCTCACCTGCCATCCTCTTCCACCTCACCTGCCTATCCTCTTCCGCCATCCTCTTCCGCCTCATCCTCTTCCGCCATGCCATCCTCTTCCGCCTCAGCACCCTTCCGCCTCACCTGCCATCCTCTTCCGCCTCCCCTGCCATCCTCTTCCGCCTCCTGCCATCCTCTTCTTCCACCTCACCTATCACCTGCCATCCTCTTCCGCCTCACCTGCTATCCTCTTCCGCCTCCCATGCTATCCTCTTCCGCCTCACCTGCCATCCTCTTCCGCCGCACCTGCCATCCTCTTCCGCCTCACCTGCCATCCTCTTCCACCTCACCTGCCATCCTCTTCCGTCTCACCTGCCATCCTCTTCCGCTCTCACCTGCCATCCTCCTTTCCGCCTCACCTGCCATCCTCTTCCGCCTCACCTGCCATCCCTCTTCCGCCCTCTTCAACCTCACATCCTCTTCCGCCTCACCTGCTATCCCCATGCTATCCTCTTCCGCCTCCCTCCATCCTCTTCCGCCTCCGCCCCCTCTTCCGCCTCACCTTCAGCCATCCATCCTCTTCCACCTCACCTGCCATCCTCTTCCGCCTCACCTGCCATCCTCTTCCCACCTCACCTGCCATCCTCTTTCCGCCTCCCATCTATCCTCTTCCGCCTCACCTGCACCTGCCATCCTCTTCCGCCTCACCTCTTCCCTCTTCCTAGCCATCCCTCTTCTTCCGCCTCACCTGCCATCCTCTTCCACCTCACCTGCCATCCTCTTCCGCCTCCCATGCTATCCTCTTCCGCCTCCCTGCCATCCTCTTCCGCCTCACCTGCCATCCTCTTCCCGCCTCACCTGCCATCCTCTTCCGCCTCACCTGCCATCCCTCTTCCGCCTCACCTGCCATCCTCTTCAGCCTCACCTGCCATCCTCCGCCTCACCTGCACCTCTTCAGTCTCACCCTGCCATCCTCTTCCGCCTTCCCTCTTCCGCCTCACCTGCCATCCTCTTCCACCTCACCTGCCATCCTTCTTCCATCCTCACCTGCCATCCTCCATGCTTCCTCTTCCCAGCCTCACCTGCCATCCCCTCTTCCGCCTCACCTGCCTCCCATGCCATCCTCTTCCGCCATGCCCTCTTCCGCCCTCACCTGCCATCCGCCTCACCTGCCACCTCTCCGCCTCACCTGCCATCCTTTCCGCCTCACCTGCTATCCTCTTCCGCCTCCATTCCATCCTCTTCCACCGCACCTGCCATCCCTTCCGCTCACCTGCCATCCTCACCATCCTCTTCCGCCTCCTGCCCTCTTCACCTCACCTGCCATCCTTCCACCCTCACCTATCCTCTTCAGCCTCACCTCCGCCTCACCTCATCCTTCCACCTCATCCTCCTTTCCACCCCACCTGCCATCCTCCTTCCGCCTCCCTCTTCCACCTGCCATCCTCTTCCGCCTTCCCACCCTCCATGCTATCCTCTTCCCCTCCTCACCTGCCATCCCTCTTCCACCTTCAGTCCTCATCCTGCCATGCCTCCTCTTCCGCCTCACCTGCCATCCTCTTCCACGCCTCATCCTCTTCCCGCTCCCCATGCTATCTTCCCTCTTCCACCTCACCTGCCATCCTCAGTCTCACCTTCCTCTTCCGCCTCCCCTGCCATCCTCTTCCGCCTCACCTGCCATCCTCTTCCACCTCCCACCTCCCTTCCCTCACTATCCTCTTCATCCTCTTCACCCTCACCTGCTATCCTCTTCCACCTCCCATGCTATCCTCTTCCGGCCTCCCTGCCATCCCTTCCTCTTAACCCCATGCTCACCTGCCATCCTCTTCCGCCTCCCCTGCCTATCCCCTCTTCCGCCTCACCTGCCATCCTCCTCTTCCGCCTCATCCTGCCATCCCCATCTTCCGCCCTCTCACCTGCCATCCTCTTCCGTCTCACCTGCCATTCCTCTTCCGCCTCATCCTCTTCATCCCTCTTCCGCCGCATCCTGCCATCCTCTTCCGCCTCACCTCTTCCGCCATGCCATCCTCTTCCGCCTCACCTGCCCTCTTTCCCCTCATCCTCTTCCCGCCTCACCTCCATCCTCCTTCCGCACCTCACCTGCCATCCTTTCCAGCCTCCCATGCTATCCTCTTCAGCCCTCACCATCTCTTCACCTCACCTGCCATCCTCTTCCGCCTCCCATGCCATCCTCTTCAGCCTCACCTGCCATCCCTCTTCCGCCTCACCTGCTATCCTCTTCCGCCTCCCATGCTATCCTCTTCCGCCTCAGTCCTCACCTGCCATCCTCTTCCGCCTCCGCCTCACCTGCCATCCTCCTTCCGCTTCGCACCTGCCATCCTCTTCCGCCTCACCTGCCATCCTCTTCACCTGCACCTGCCATCCTCTTCCGCCTCACCTGCCATCCTCTTCCATCCTGCTTCCGCCATCCTCTTCCGCCTCCCACCCTGCTATCTTATGAGGTGCCCCTCTTAAAATCCCTCTTCCGCCAAAGACCATCCTCTTCCGCCTTCCTCAACATTTAGAACCTCCCCTACCACCTCTTCCACCACCATCCTCTCCTCACCTGCTATCCTCTTCCGCCACCATCCTCTTCCGCTGCACCCATCCTCTTTCCCTCCTCACCTGCCATCCTCTTCCACCTCCTAATAGATCCTTTCCGCTCCCTGAGGAAACGCTTCCTTATCATACGCCCCTTTCTTACAAAAATCATTGTTAAAAGTGAAATTATATTAGTTTGTTATGAGTTGGTAATTTTTATGATTTTATCTATTGGTATGAAGAGGTTAATGAAAGAATTAGAAAATTAGTTAGCAATGAGGATAAGTTTTGGTCGAAATTAATAGAATACCACCCTAAAATACCTTAGACTTTATGCTCTACCCAAAACAAACAAAGCAAGTATGCCGAGGATTATACCTGGAATTGGAAGCACTCCTCATAGTTTGTCGAAAGCCGTAACAAAAATTTAATGGGTCTTCTTGGAATAATTAACCCTTCACATATTAAAAGTCAGGGAATCTGGTCGAAAAATTAAAGACAATCAATACAAGGTGTTCAGAAAGTTCGTGTGCACTTTAAAAAATATATAACTTTATTTGCATTTGCGATAGAAATAATCTGTAAAAAATGTTATAAAGTTTAATGTACCTAGTTTTAAGTATAGCTAAAATAACTAATATGATTTCTGGTATTACTGTAAATCAGTTGGCAAATGTTTTCCGTGAACTGCAAAATCGTATTATTCTTTGTATTGCTAATGATGGAGGATATGTGGAAACTTAAATAAAATTTCAATAAAACCTTAAACAATATAGATTTACTTCTTTCTAATCCTTTTTATAAATTATTTCTACGCAAATACAAATAAAGTTATAAATTTTTTAAAGTGCACACGAATTTTATGGACACCATGTATAACAGATACAGTTGGTTGGTTTATTTGATTTAGGTAAGATAATCGGTTTACTAGATTCTGGTATGATCGTCGGTTCATTTCAATTGATGACTTTTTGGAACTTATTATATTCTGTTGGTGAAAGATATCCTCTTTTCAAGTTCCAAATGTTTCATATGATTTATTGAAAAAAAAAGTTTGAACAAAGCAACCATAAACATTTTTTCTGCCATCCTCTGCCAGATAAAGTCGTGACGAATTTAGATATCAAATCAAAGTCTCGGTTAAGAAATGATTCAGCCTTTTAAAAGAACATCATGCAGAAGCGAAAATAAACATTCTCCCAACGTAAAGATGTTAAGATCCTTATATCCGTGTTTCTGAACCATTTTTTTTTTTTTTACTTCAGAGCACATTTGTCGAATAGCTAAAACGCTGAGGTGCATTTTAATCTTAATAAAGAAAAATTTAGTAATGAAATTTAAAATTTTTATTTAGCATTCCCAAAGAAGGTGAGCGATACAGTTTTCATTTAAAGTTTTCATTATTATTATTATTATTATTATTATTATTATTATTATTATTATTTCCTTTGATTTCTGGTGTGTACTCATTTCTTTCCTGGTCCCACCCAGAGACCTAAGATCAGAAACGACATCATGACATTTTCCACTCAGCAATTAAAAAAAAAGCACACATATTTTACATAGATAAAAGCTCTTCGTAGGGTGTGGCCTGTACTCATGAAACAATAACAAGAAGGAGGCAATTTTTTGGTTTGCGGGTTTCTAAAAACGATGTCTGGGTGATTAGCTTTGATTGTTCAGTCAGTGTATTCCCATAAAATATTTACAGGTCCTATCTCCGTAACCGGGCCTGGGTGATGTTCATACCAATTAACTTCAGTTTCATTCCCGTAGAAGTTGCAGCTTTTCCAGTGCAGATATCGGCCTGCTGTCATACCATGTTTTATATTCAGTGGGTGCCAATATCGTGCAACCTGATACAAGATGATCAATTGTTTCTGGATATTTATCACGGTATCTGCATTTTGGGTTAACACATGAAAATTGATACTTATTATTATTATTATTATTCAGAGATCAAATGTTAGAAATGGTTTCATGATATTTTCCACTGATTATTTAAAAATAAAAAAGAACTAAGAACGCATTTTACATAGATAAAGCTCTTTGTAATGTGAGAGCTGTATTTGTAAGTACAATTTTTTGTATTTCTTTAAGGCATGAGCTACCAGGAATACATTCAATAAGTCTATCGGACCCTTTCTCAATCAATCTGAGGGCTTCAACTACAACTGATATTACCAATGTCCTCACATTATTATTATTTTATTGTATTTAAAATACATAATTTTGGCACAAGGCCAAAATGGTGAGGGATTGAGGTTGGTCATCACTAACGATCTTATACCTAGCTAATCTGATTCACGACCAATTCAGACATTACAATTTCCATATTCACCATTAGAACTCGTCCTTTAACATTCAATCCTCCATACGCCATAATACCGCATCCTCTGAAGGGGAACCCGCAAAACGCGCCCCATGCCATAAAAAATCAAATGGTTGTAAAATATATACTTAAAAATTTATGGATAAATAGAATGAGAGAGGGGGGGATGAACCTCAAAACAAACTAAATATAAACACAAAGTAAACTAAACATAACTGATGTTAGTAGGGCCCGCCCAGCCCTCAAAAAGAGAGGCCGCTGAATTCTGCCCCTTGGAGAAAATCAAGAGGCTCTCTTGCTAAGGAAGTGGGAAAGGAGAAACATATACGGACATGGGAAATAAAAAGCTGAGCCAGTCGAGATAAAAAAGGGGCCGAAACAAAGTGGGGAGGTTGGGAATCTCAACTTGGGTCATAACCAAAGAGGCAGCCTGGAACAGACAAGGAACAACACTTACATTAACTAGGTACACATAAGCTTGTCTAACCTAACCAGGGACGGGCTCCACAGGAAACCACCCCGATGTGACATAGGAAGAGAAAATCAAAGCGTGCCCCGTTTAAACGAACCAGGCTCGCCTCTTTCACCCACCTTTCGCTGAAGACTTGTCGAATGCAATCGTTTTCTATCAGTTCTAATCTTCATCTTGAGCTGATGCTCAAAGAATCGGATTAGATCCTGATGAGAAAGACGGTTGCCGCGCAAGACTTCCTCCATTAGCGTCGTCCAAATCACCATTCAAGCCTGGCTAGCAGCGTCAGAAACACCATCCGTTTCACCCCAGAATACGAGAGCGAAACATTGTCCTCACATTATTATTATTATTATTATTATTATTATTATTATTATTATTAAACTAAATGATTGACGTAACTCTCCCAATATTTTTCAACAGAGGAGAACGCGATTTAAGATAAAGAAAAAAAAACACATTTTTTGACAATGTTAAACACTATTTTAACAGATTATCTGCCTTTTTCAAGTTATATTTAAACAAGTTTTTCAAGAATAAAAATTTATAAATCTTAAAAAAAGAAAATGAATCTTTGTACAAACGTTGTTTTTCATGTACTGGTAATCAACGCGTTAAAACGAGTGGAATACCGCCCGCGTAAACTGAAACGTGCTTAATCTGATCGTGATCTTGTTCATCTTGGAATTTTCCGTTAGCTGATTAGTTACTAAGCGGAATTAATCAAACAGCTTAGTATAAATCTTATGCAACTCACCTGTCACCCACCCTGGCCGAGTAGTTAATAATTTGCTTACGTAACCATCCTCATAGCTGTCGTATACACGACAGCTATGAACATATTATGCAAAAAATGTCCGCGTTTTAAAGAGACTTTTCTCAACCCGCCTATAGTTTCTTAGAAAAGAAATAAAAACATCAGACAAATTTAAACAAATGTAAGCGTCCACACTCAAAACAATTTTGGAATTTCGGAACGTTGTACTCCCAAAAATACTCATAAAGAGGAAAACCTTTGTTGGGGCGCACCCACCTTCTAACTAGTAATGGACTGGTCCCTCTTATATAAGTCAGCTCTGGAGAGAGAGTGACAGAGCGTCAGAGAGAGCGTCAGTGTTAGCAGTCCAGATAAGCTTACCCGGTACATACCGTTGGACTATAGACTTTGGATATTGTTTCGTACTAACCAACCTTCGTTCTACTAATCACTCTTTTGTTAATTGCTTTTATGAATATACCAGTATTTTCCTCTACAACTGTGTTTGTCTTGATTCATACACCGACACGCGGGAAACTCACAACATCCCAACAACCTTGTTCGTTGTGCAACAACATGAGTCAAGTTAATTCTATCACAAATTCAAAGAGAAACATCACAATTTCGTCAGAGGGTGGTAATTGTACTGACACCCATTTACACTGCCCTATGTATAAAACATGACTTGATTTATGTGGATTACACAACGAAAGAATTAAAGGTTCAATGGCTTCAGGTATGATGTCAGACACAAGAACGTGGCATCAATGGAGCTTGAAGAAAATTTTATTACAAACGACTGTAATTTTGGCAAACATCTTAAGGGTCACGTTCTGGAAAAATATTCAGAATCTACAGAAGTGTCGACCCTTAAAAAGCATGAGGATGGTTACGTAAGCAAATTACTAACTTCCCGGCTCGTTAACTAAGCACATTTCAGTTGCAGAGAAAAATGTAATTGTGGTCCCTGCATGGTGAGAAATCTATGAAAGAAGTGCCCATATCTTTCACTTTTTTTCGCAATTCACAGGCTCCAAGGAATTTGATCCACATATCTGTTTGATCCTTTTTCAGATAATTTCCAAAGCTCCAATAAGAAGAGCTGCTATTATTATTATTATTATTTGATTTCTTCTATTGTCACACTATCTACCAAGTCTGCGGGAAGACCTAAATCAGCGTCCTGGGTAAGACAATAAACTACGTCCAACAGCAAGGCCTCTGATCAGGAGGTTTTGAAGAGCGTGGAACCACCTCTTAATTGCTGGTGTTCCATGGTCTATCCTGATCCGGGGTGGTAGCACCTATTAGGGTCCCAGCTGCGAACAAATACTTGAATACCTAGACTGGGGTCAAAACACCATGAAAGTGTAAAAAATAGGTTTTAATACCGAAATACTTTTTTTGTAAAAAAAATATTACCAGCAATACATTATTACAAGCAATACATTTTTGAAACAAAAACATTTTACCAGCAATACATTTTTTTGAAAAAAATATTACCAGCAATAGATTTTTGAAGAAATATTACTAGCAATATATTTTTTGAAAAAAATATTACCAGCAATAAAAAAATTTTGTCGGAATTAGATAACCCATTGAGGTTGATATGCTGTAAAACAAAACAAAACAAAACCTAAAGCAGCTAGTGGTGTGTTGTTATAGATACATTTCATGATTTGTTTTTCTAACTTCCATAGCATCAGTAGTGTTACATGGACAAAGTTCTTAGTGTGTGGGTTGTGCTTATGAAGACAATTTTTTGTATTTCTCTTAAACTGGGATTTCCAGTGATTTTTTTTCAATATATTGTTGTGTTCCCTTTTTATAATTCCAAGCGCACCTACTATGACTGGTACTAGTCTTGTTTCCAATTTCCTAATTTTTTTTCGATTTATACTTCGATAGTTGTTCGAATTCCTTGGTTGCTATGTTACAGTCCGCTGGGGAAGCCATATCAATTAGTATTGCCTACTAATTTTTCAACAATTGAGTCCGGCCTATTTGCTTCAATTTTCCTGCATGTAAAGAGGGTGTAATCCCATAGAATTGTTATGTCTTCTATTTCTGTAACCGGTGATGGGTGATGTTCATGCCTGTGTTCATTAACATCTTTTCCAAAGTGTTTGCATATTGTTCAGTGTAAATATTGACCCACTCTATAAGTGACGATTTTTATATTCATTTGGTGCAAGTAAAGAACACCCTGAGATTAGATGGTCTATGGTTTTCCTGATATTTGTCACAGAACCTGCATTTTCGATTCACACTATTATGCATGATATTTGCCCGAAAGTTTCTAGTGGAAAGACTCTATTCTAGCGCTGCAAGAATAAAGGCCTCCGTTTCAGCCTTTAATCCAAATGCTCGTATTTCGGATACAATAACACATATATTTTCGATGTCCTCTTATTACTAAGAGAAAAAAAACAAGAACAACATCTATTATATACCTGAAGATGTCTGTAGGAACAGACGAAAGCTTGTAGTAAAAATAACAACTAATACGACAGAAATTTATATAAACAAGGATCAATTCATTTATAACGGATCTGGAGGTTTTTGTGTACTATTTGAATTGTTTGCGATGATGGATGTCTCGCCATTTAAATCATTAACCTTTGAATTAGTTTTGTGTGAATAATTCATATATATATATATATATATATATATATATATATATATATATATATATTGGTATTTCTTTAAGCATTGGACTGCCAGGAATCCCTTTTTCAATGAATCCGAGGGCTCCAACTATAATTGGAATTATTAATTAAATGTTTATTTATTTAGAGAGGCCGATAATGGTTGATTTAAATCTCTTGGAAAAGGCAGTGCCGTAATGGATATCCGTTCGGAATGAGAACACGGAGAGCCGAGTTCGAGTTCTAATTGGTTTCGTTACATTTGCTAGCCCGAAAAGGATAGGTATGAATCCATCGCTTCTCCTCCTTCGATATGAGTTGAATAGCGTGACAGATTGACTCCTATAGCCTTGGTTATACCGCAAAAAAGAAAAGGAGAAATCTTCTGCCTAGTCAGTCATAAATCGAAAGAGAGAAGGACATGATCGCCCAAGCATATTTCATGTATGGTACTTAACTAACTGACTGAGAAAGAGAAAAGGGAAAAAGAAGGCAAAGGATTATCCCCTCATTCTTAAAGATTAAGGAATTTCGCATAGTAATTTAAAATATCAAATGACAAAGACTTGACTTAAACATTGAAGCGATGCTTGTTGTCTCTACCTTTTTAAAAGTGAAGATTTGTTTAAGCATAAAATTAGTTAATAAATTAACTTTCTGTTAGCGTACCTGACTACCTTTTAAGGCGTATTAGTGCTCCCAAGCGCACTGGTTGAGAAACGTTTTCTTATACATAGATAAAGACTTTTAAAAAAAATTTTAACCCACACTACCAACTAAAAAAAAACAACGGTAAACTACTCTAACTAATTTTGTGTATACAAACGTTCCCTATAAACGCATATATCTTTTTTCCATATTTATTCTACTACTTATCTTGAGATGCTTGATAAAAGTCAAAGAAGGGTTTGTATTCTAATCGATCCGAACTCTGTATCGCGACTTCCGACATTTTCTCACCGACGTAACGTTGCTTTGTCTCTGTTTTTTCTACAAATATTCCCATTGGAATGGTTCCGATGAGATGTGTGAATTTAAGCGTATTACTAGATTGGCAATTAGGTCCCATCTTTTTACTACTGAAATAACTAGATGCCACCATCATTTTTATTCTAAGAATTTCTTTTCTCGCACTTCTCTGCAACTTCCAATCTTCAAAAGACCGGAGAGAAAAATAGTTCGAGGATATGCATAACAATTATTAGAAATAGTTTCATTCTGCCGAGGAAAAAATGAAGGAATTATCTTAGTGATTTTATAATGGTATATATATATATATATATATATATATATATATATATATATATATATATATATATATATATATATATATATGGATTATGTTATTAGTTTTGTTTCGTTTGTATATTTTGTAACCTTTCTTCTTGCAATGAAATGAAATGGGTATTATTTTTTTCCAGATGTGTTTTTTATGATAAGAGTCTTCTTTAAATAAATATTCAAAATTAAATCTGATTCTTAATATTTATTTAAAACCTATAATAATTCCTAGATTTAATTTTTGAAGAAACATCCAAAACACATCCAAAACCTTTCAATACCCATATCATTTCATCCACAACGCAAGAAGAAAGACATACAAAATATATAAACGAAACAAAACTAATAACATAATCCGCAATAGTAAATCACATGAAAACAGATATATATATATATATATATATATAAAACTATCTAAAAAGGAATTCACCTTTTTATTCGAAAGTAATTTTTACGCATAAAAAAATTACAATTTTTCCGATGAGTTTTTCTCCTTAGTACATCGACCGCATGAATCTAAGCGTACTACTAGATTGGCAATTAGGTCCCATCGTTTTACTACTGAAATAACTAGATGCCACCGTCATTTCTATTCTAAGAGTTTCTTTTATCGAACTTCTCTGCAACTTCCAATCTTCAAAAGACCGGGGAGAAAAAAATAGTTCCAGGATATGCATAACAATTATAAGAAATAGTTTCATTCTGCTGAGGAAAAAAAAACTAGATTGGTAACTAAGTCGCACCATTTTATTGTTGAAATACCTAGATGCATTTATCAGTTCTATCCTAATGGTTTATTTTCTCGACCGTGGAACTCCCTCCCGGTTTCTTGCTTCCCTGCGACCTACAATCTTCAAACCTTTAAATGCAACGATAATCGTCATCTTCCGTCTTCTTAAACCATGTTCCATTATTGTGATTTTTTCCCGCTTCTCTTCATTTAAATCTTCTCATTCTCTTTCACTCCCTGTAAACTCCTGCATCCTAGTGGTATTGTCGTCTTGATTGGGGTGATACGATAAAAAAATACACATGTTAGCGATAAAGTCTTCCTTTTATCCTAATTCAAAATTGTGTTTATTCCTTAAATGTTTACATCCTTTGACGAGCAATAATAGATTAATATTCTCCACCGAAAGTTATTCTTGAGTTAAAAATCTCACAATTTGATATTGAATTAGGATCGATCTAAAAAATAGCTAGCGATGGTCTCAAGGACACATGGCACAGTGGATAAAAGCGTTGGTTAGATCCAGTGACAGGACCCAAAGAGTGTGAGTTCAATACCCGGTTAAGGCAGTGGAGAACTTGGAGAGGGGAATTAACAGGAGAAAACTGATATTAAACATAGCACGTGGAACCAGAACAGTCTACCCCAGTGAGCGAAATAAAGGGTTCAGTTCGACATTCCAACCACCTGAAGAAGGCCGGAGCGTACAACGGCCGAAACGTTGTGATAAATATGGCGACAAAGATGAGGACAATAGTCCGAATACTGTAAATAGTGTACATAATACCTCATCTCAGAAATATAGACAGATACTGAAAGGCCGAAACATTGTAATAAATATGGCGACAAAGATGAGGACAATAGTCCGAATAATGTAAATAGTGTACATAATACCTCATCTCAGAAATATAGACAGATACTGAAAGGCCGAAACATTGTAATAAATATGGCGACAAAGATGAGGACAATAGTCCGAATAATGTAAATAGTGTGATAATACCTCATCTCAGAAATATAGACGTCTACGAGACGTTTTGCTATTTTTTTTCCAAAAAATACCATACCATTCTAATTCCTTTTCTTTATTTTCTGTAAAGAGCCATTTCTTGGGAATTATGTATTTCTTGTTGCTTTCTGCAAGATTTTGAATCCAGCTTTTCTTTCTGATAGATTGGTAACCATTCAAGGCTTGAGAGCCCAGTCTACCCTGCTATTTAACCCAAAGCCGGCTGCTGAAGAGGTGAATTCATATCTTTTTCAAAGGCATTAATGAACACAACAGACGTGGCCATAATCTGAACTCGACTCCCCCATTCCAATTTCTGTGGCGATAATATGTGTACCCGCTCCCAACTGTTCACTCTTATTAACTTAGTTTGGGCTGTCAATTGTTTACATATACCTGTAAACACATGATTATTGAACGCATGATATCATTATGAACTTGACTCGTTAACCACAACCCCACAGCGTATACGTCTTGGATCGTTATGTACATTTTGTGCGTGATAGCGTGTGTCTTTTTAAACTTTCTGGAGATCCTCCGTGATCAATTTAAGGACAACACGACCACTTTTATGCCTTTTAATTTTTTTTTTTTTTTGAGATCCGCGCCGTGGTCAATTTGAAGACGACACGATCACTTCTTTTGATGACGTGTGCCTTTTTAATATTTTTAGGGATTCGCCGTGGTCAGTTTTAGGACGACACGCCCACTTCTCTTGATGGCGTTTGTCTTTTTAATATTTTTGGAGATCCTACGTGGTCAATTTAAGGACGACACGACCACTTCTCTTTTCCTTCGTGGGTGCTTTGTGGTCTTATTTATTTATTTTATTTTATTTTTTCAAAACACTGTCCAGGTGTCCGCGTTCACCAGAGACTCTACCATGGTTTCCATAGCAATGCGGACGGCCAGGAAGCTGTACCACTAACGACCCAACGCCGGTACCACAGACCCTTTTATTGCCCTGAACGGGCGGTTTTGTTGACAATGTATCGATGTTTATTCTTGGTCTTTCCATCTTTGTTAGTTCTATTTTTTTACGTCCTTTTTCTTGTTTTATTGTTTTCATAGATTTTCCAGTTGGCCTTTGTCTCTCAAATTCTCTTGATGCATTTTTTTTTCCTGTCCTTTTGTTAAGAAGTCATAAGTGTGTCTCATAATTTATGTTTCTTGTTTGCTTTCGTCCCTTTCTTCTTTGTTAGCTTCTTTCAATTGCTTCTGTCTCTTGCCGCAATTTCGTTTCTTCCCTACTCCATTTTCTTTTTTTTTTTCTCAAACTTCTATTCGTTTTCCCCGCACCACTGA
>CAHIKZ030003021.1:2207500-2262500 GCA_903632075.3 Acanthosepion pharaonis | reverse complement strand
ATTTCGTATCTAAGAATTTAATTTCTTCTTTGTTGATCTCTTCCTTTATGATGATGACTAAATTCACGTGCAGGTTTAGGACTAGACGCTTCCGGTTTTGCCAAAACCTGCTCCTGTCATCCATTCTCTATAGCAGTTTGTGTTTGCAAGAATTGGTTGAAGGTGAAAAATACCAGAGCAGAAGAAAGTGCCGATGGCGTGAGTTTCTTTAAGATGGATCTCAGGAAGTGACTAACACACATGATTTCATGACCGTACTCTGTTGCATATATGAAATGAGACATGTCGAATTCAGTTATGAAAATGCAACGGACTGCCGCTGATGCTGTTATAATTTCGAGTGGCGCCTACTGTAGCATGTCTCTCATGCGTAGCCCTCTTCATCCATCCGTTGGTTCAACCGTTGAGATCTATTGTAATCATCATCCCCTTGTTCCACCGTTGGGTTCTTTGGATTTGATCCCGCTTAGTCTGGGTCCTCGTCTTCGACCTTGCCGTCAAGAGTGGCGCTACCGGGTATTTAGAATTACCGACGGCATGCTCTCAGAGTCATTGGACATAAGCCCCTCCAACGCGACAAGGAGCAACCATCAGACAAATTCGTGGAGCCTTCCATAGTTGTATCCATTTGGTTATTCAGTGTATATATATATATATATATATATATATATATGTGTGTGTGTGTGTGTGTGTGTGTGTATGTATCTATAAATGACATTCTGTTAGCGTGTCTGTGTGTTTGTCACCTTGTTACCTCATCCTGAACAAACCGTTCGCCCGATTGGCATGAAAATTCACACACAGGTCGAAAATTTACGGCATTCGTACTTGACGTCTTCTGATTTTTCGATTGTTCCTCCGATTTTGAAAAAATCGATAAAACCGATAGAGGGTCGAATATTGATTCGAAAAAAATTCATCAGTTTTTCAGTGATAGTTTTCGCAAATTACAAGTGATATCCACCAAACTCACGTTGAGCAATTTCCTTACTTATAGTTTTGAGGTGCCGCTCTTTGTTTTTAAAAACTGATATCAGTTATCGCAAAAAATCGATAAAATCGATCACTTTGGGACATCCGATTCAAATCCAATTTAACTGATTTTTGGCTCTGTTTTTCGCAAACTACAAGGAATTTTCACGAAAATCATGTTGAGCATTAGTTTTATCAAGTTATTAGTTGCTGACCTTTTTCTTCAATATCGGTATCAATTATCGGAAAAAATCGATAACATCATGCCACTTTTGACTTCCAGTTTAAATCCAGTCAAGCTGATTTTTGGCTTTATTTTTCGCAAATGGCGAAGAATTTCCACCAAAATTACGTTGAGCATTGCTTTTCTCAATAGTTATGAGGTGCTGACATTCATTTTCAATATCGATATCAATTACTGGAAAAACTCAATACAATCGATCACTTTGATACATCCGATTCTAGCTGATTTTTAGCTATATTTTTCGCAAATGGCGAAGAATTTTCAGCAAAATTCCCGTTGAGCCTAGTATTTACCGACACTACTGACGTGCTGACTTTCGTTTTCAATATCGGTTTCAATTATCGGATAAAAATCGATGAAATCACACCCCATTTGACTTCGCATTCAAATCGATTTTACCTGAATTTGGTGATGCTTTTCGCAACTTGCTTGGGATTTTGATTAACTTTATCAGCTTTAGTTGTGACAATTAAAAACTTCTGCCTTGTGAGCTCCTTTGTGACCAACTAATACCTGAGGGAAGTCGAAACAATCATGTCTTCATGGGAATTTGCGAATACACCAATCAAACGTATGTTCAACTGAGACGTCTACACTACAGACTGTACACCTGATTGTTATTCACACACGCGTGAACAAGCTTCACATAGCGGTATCTCATTGGCTGAGTGCAGTACGCGGTCGCTGATTGGTGTTCGAGACCCTAGGACGCTCGCTAATTGGCACAACCGATTGGCCAGTAATTCTTAGCATTTGAACCTGCTGTGCACAGCTGGGGAACGAAAGTCTCACTTCTGCTCCTGTTACGGCGCCGTCCGGTTGATACGATAGGCTCCTTAAACTGATTATTTCTCCTACCGCATGTTGTTTCTTGCGTTTTTGTTTTCCGTTTGTCTGTTTAATTACGTTTTTCCAACTACCATAAACAATCTATTCAGCTGTTTTACTTAATTATCTGCCTTCCCGATTCTGGCTCATGGTTTGCGATATTAAGTTAGACTTTGTACTCCTACAATTGACCAACCCTAATCAACCACAACGAGCATCACTTTTCCCCATGCCGCCAAAACGCTATGACGACAAGAAAGGCCCGCGAGTCCCAGGAGCAGACTACAATGCGACTCTCCGAGGTCGCTCAACGCAGCGCCCTCAGGCAGGCCTCGCAGTCACAAGAGGAGCGTTCCACCTGCTTGGCTAGGAAAGCTGCCTACAGGGCTTCGTTGCGATCAATGCTCAAGAATGCACAACGGTCGAGGATGAACGCACAGGCTGCAGCAACCGCTTTTGCATCTCGCGCTTCCGAGACTCATCATCAAAGGTTTCTTCGTAACGCTGCTGCCACTGCGAAATCAAAGACAATAGAGGCACTTGACCGCAGGCGCGCCCGTCAATCCAGGGATGCTGCTGCAACAGCGAGCGCTAGGGCTGCTGAGACCCCGCTCCGTAGGTCTGTGCGAAAGGCTACGAATGCTGCCACCACTGCCAGGTCGAGGGCAGTAGAAACATTCGACCGCAAGCGCGCCCGTCAATTCAGGGACGCTGCTGCAACAGCAACTGCTAGGGCTGCTGAGACACTGCTCCGTAGGTCTGTTCGAAATGCTAGAAATACTGCCACCGCTGCCAGGTCGAGGGCAGCTGAAACAATTGACCGCAGGCGCGCCTGTCAATCCAGGGACGTTGCTACAACAGCTAGGTCGAGGGAGTCCGAGACAGAGCTGTAGCGGGCAAATCCGAGAACCCACAGACAAGAGCAAACAGACTTTCAAGGGCTGTTACAAACATGGCCCCTGTGCACTTATCTCAAACTCCCCAAGCTCGCCGCATACGCCTCGACGGCGACAGTCAGAGCTTTGCGGCCGCCCGTGGTATTACCTGTCCCAGTAGCTCTTTTTGGTCTTTCTTGGCTTTCAATTACGACCCTGGCATTAACTTAACTTTACGCGTGACGACATCAATGTAGGGTCCATGACCTGCGTTTGCCAATTCTGCAACGCCCGCAAATGGGCCGGGGAGCCTGCCGGTCTATGCTGCTCCTCCGGCAAAGTTCGATTGCCACCTCTGCATGGAATACCTATCCCGTTGAACTAATAGCCGGCTCCCACTCCGACTCCAACCACTTCCTTAAAACAATTAGGCAATACAACAACTCCTTTCAAATGACCTCATTTGGGGCTCAGGGTTGGATCCCCACTTTTAAAGTACAGGGGCAGGTATATAACCGCATTGGTTCTTTGCAGGCTGAGGAGACCTCTACGCCTAAATTCCTTCAACTGTACTTTATTGCAGACTACAACCTACAGGCCGAAACCCGGATTGGTATTTTGCCGCCGTCGGGAAGAGTTCCTCGCAGGGACGTCATACTACTACTTCAGGCCATGCTTCACGAGGTTAACAGCTACATTCGCAGTTTCAAATATGCTTTGGAAAATGCTCCCTTTCCTTCCTTCAGCATTATAATTGACGCCGACAAACGGCCTCATGATGAACACGAACGCCGCTACAATGCTCCTGCGTGCAACGAAGTGGCCGCTATTATACATGGGGAGCAAGACCACACTCGCGATATTGTCCTCAAATCAAGAGGCGGCGCTCTTCGCAGGATTTCAGAGACCCATCGATCATATGACGCATTGCAGTATACTTTACTTTTCCCTTATGGTGACGAAGGCTACCACTTCGGTATTCCCCTTCATACTCCGGGTGGCCAACCTTCAACGTCTTCCAAAGCCTTATTGTGCAAGACCTTCTACTCATACCGTTTCATGGTTAGAGATGGAGACTTCAACCTGATGCAGGGATCTTTTCCACCAGTTTGCGGTTGACATGGCCGCTAAGATGGAATCGGAGAGGCTTTGTTTTATACGGAATCATCAGAAACAGCTGCGCTCAGACTCCTACGTACACTTACGCGACAGCCTTCGAAATGAAGTCAATCCCCGCGACCTAGGGAATCTGTGCATTCTGCCCGCTACCTACACTGGGGGTGGGTTACATGCATGAACACACGCAGGACGCCATGACATACGTTAGGCAATATGGACGGCCAGGCTTATTTATAACGTTTACCTGCAACCCCAAATGGGTTGAGATAACGCGTGAACTCCTACCCGGACAGGATTACACTCACAGACATGACATTACCGCCCGTGTATTCCACTTAAAACTGGGAAAAGTTATGGACTTAATAGTGAATGGGGCGTGTCCTACAGTGAAAACGTAACCACTATTTTACACTGCTAGAATTAAAAATCTTGACCGATTATGAACGGGTGGCAGTCTTCGGGTAAGCACGGAGCAGCAACACAGCAGCCCCTTATTGCAACCGGTTGCCCTTGATCTCATTGATTTTGCTACCAGTGAGATTCCCGGCCTGTCAGTGACCTCAACAACTGCGGATACGTGCATAAGTTCAATAATTCAACACCCAAAACAATTTAACTACATAAAACCCCGAGTAACGCCGGGCTTTACTACTAGTATATATATATATATATATATATATATATATATATATATATATATATATATATATATATATATATATATATATCTTACTGCATGCCGGAAAAAAATAGTTCGTAAAATGTACCACTTATTATTACCTGTTATAATTTGTATTAACACCTTCTGCAGCATTTCCGTCATGCATAAACCAGGGTTATTGGATCCCACAATCCCTTTCGCTACTACAAAGAGAGATCATCAGCGTTTTAAAACAGTAAAATGTCTTTAATGAATATTTCTTAAATCACGAGAAGATATTGCACATTTTTAATGTTTCCTCTGGCTTCCAAGGAAGCGAAGCGTAGAAATCCTTTACCATTTTCACATGTAGGAAATGCCATTCTCCGAGACTGAGCATCCATAACTCTTCGAGATTGCTTGTTCCATTTCTATTTCCGCTATGATATTTCAATCAAAGACACCTTCATCAACCAGACTCAGTGTTGCATGCGATCTGTGACATTGAGTTCCGTCTATGCGGAAAAGTCTCATCTTCATACAAATCTGGTATCAGATGCTTCTTCAGCAACTGGGTATATGGTGATTTTCTAAGAGTAGTTGAGATGTGGCACAAGGCCAATAGTATGTAGCACCCAGTGAGGATCGAACGCACTATTCAGTTGTAATTGATCTAGCGAGACAAGCTTGCTAACCATTAAATTACACTGAAGTTCCCAAAATGATTTTCTAAACATAGGTTAGATTTGGCACAAGGCCGAAAAAGTGGAAAATCCTGTGACGATCGAACTTACTAATTAATCTAGCGGGTCATACTTGATAAACATTGCATCAGGTCGAAACAACCAAAAATGGTTTTCTAAGCATGGCACGTAGAACTAGAACAATTTACCCTGGTGGGCGAAATAAAGGGTTCAGATCGAAATTCCAACCACCTGAAGAAGGCCGGAGCGTATAACGGCCGAAAGGTCGTGAACATAGCAATAAAGATGAGGATAAAAATCCGAACAATATAAATTATGTAAATAATTACAATACCTCATCTCAGAAATATAGACAGTTAAAGGTTCTTAGTGATATCAATTTGAACAGGTCATATCTCTTGATTGCTGTCTTCTTCGATTGGTTTTTCCGGAGCTGATCAATTTACATTGGTACGCCAAAGATTTATTGGTCGAACCGAAATACTTCAAGTGTCTTGAAGCTTCGAGAGGATTTATGAAATGTTGTTCTTATTTTCTTTTACAAATCCCCCCCCCCCAATGCAAAGCCCAAAAGCCAGGTAAGGTAGACGTTCACTATGGGCTGTTGTATTAGCGTAAGAAAGGGACAAGAAGTGGAGTTGGGCTGTGCAGGAAATATAATGGCAACTCTAGACTTGAAGAGGTCAAAATTTAATTAGTCAATAACATTTAAGAGTTGAGTAGGAGACGTTAGAAGTATAGTGAGGAAATAGAATTTAGAAGGAACTGGAAACCTAATCTTAAACAGGGATAAACCTCTACTCCTGTTCAAAAGACAGGGGAGGAGACGTTAGAAGTATAGAGTTAAAGTAGAATTTAGAAGGAAGCGGAAACCCAATCCTAAGCTGGATACAAGGGATAAACCTCTACTCTTGTTCAAAAGACAGAGGTGACGTTGGAAGTATAAAGTTCAAGTAGACTTTAGAAAGAACTGGAATCGTAATCTTAATTTATAATACGCATTTTTTCTAAAAGAAAAATAAGCATAATCAAGGGGGGCGTATTATGCACAGCTACAAAAAAATCTTTAAAAAATTGCCGTTTCATAGGTCGATTTCAGTTGCGAAATGACTACTCATCACAAACATACCACAATTTGACACTAACATTCGGCGATTGCGACCTCATAAGGATGTCAAATACAAACATATGTAACTAACAATACTTACAAATGTAAAATAAAATAAGAATTATCATAAAACTAAATTAGAATAATATTCTGTTTAAACCATTTTTTTTAATAAGACTAGGAAACGCTGACCATAATTAAATTGGAGAGGTACAATTTATAGGGCTTGATTACCAAACAAGGGGTGCGTATTATGCATGAATCGAAACATTTTCCCACACTTTCAGTACAATTTTAGGTGTGCGTATTATGGATGAGAGCGTATTATAGATGGGGGATTACGGTAGTCCTTTCTTTTTGCTTTCCTTCGTTACCTAATGTGACTTCTCAACCTTGGCTGGTTGTTATTCATTTCACTATGTAAGAACATAAGAAAAAAATGGAGAGCAACTCAAACACGCGTACCCACTAAAAATAACGTTTATAAAATAAAAAATATCTACGTTACCGAAGTCTCAGAAGTCTATTTGCATTATTTACATTATTCGGATAGTTATCCTCAACTTCATTGCCATAATCACAACGTTTCGCCGTTGTAAATATAGCAATGAAGATGAGGATAACTGTCCGAATAATGCAAGTAATCATAATGCCTCATCTCAGAGATCCAATCACCTGAAGAAGGCCGGGGCGTACAACGGCCGAAATGTTGTGAATATAACAATGAAGATGAGGATAACTGTCCGAATAATGTAAATAATGCAAGTAATCATAATACCTCATCTCAGAGATCCAATCAGCCGAAGAAGGTGGGAGCGTACAACGGCCGAAACATTGTGAATATGGCAATAATGATGAGGATAACAGTCCGAATAATGTAAATAATGCAAGTATTCATAATACCTCATCTCAGAGATATAGACAGTCTTAGGAGTTTGCTTGAATTTCACTTTGTTGCTTGTGCATTTCATTTCTTTGCTGCTTGTGCATTTCATTTCTTTTCTTCTTGTTCATTTTCTCGACCAGTAAGACGTCGTTTTGGGAAAACTTCAATGACAAAGAAAATGATTTCCGGGTGAAATTATGGAAGTGAAACTTTACCAGTGTTTAATCATTATTCTTTCTCTTCACAAATAAAGTCATTGTTACACAAGATGGATACTGGAGTTTTAAACGCAGATTTCTCAAAAGAATCCTAAGACAAAAAATAAAATGGCGTGATCCAGCCTGCCTTATATCCATATAAGTGACATCTTCTCCGTATTCTTATGGGTTTAAAAGATTTTTTAAAATCATTTCCCACCTAGACAAAGCAATAAAGCAACTAAGATGCCAGTGGTTACGGAATGTGAAAGAATAGAAAAAGAAAAGCGTTATTAAGGACAGAAGACAATAAAAAAACAGGTATTAAGAAAACAAAGGTAATCGATTGATATTATATCTAAATTTTTGAACATCACTTTTAAGAACTTGCAGTTACGTCTAGTAATTTCAACTGTTTCAACTAAATGATGAGACTTTGCCGCCATTGTCAGTAGTGCGCTTAATTTAATAAAAACTATGTACCAAAGGGGAATTCCCATTATAACAATGTTATGATCCTTATTTTTTTTAAATTATAAGCTATATAAGGTCTTTCTTTAATACGCAAGTACTTTCGACTGTACATTCAGTCATCTTCAGGTATGGAAATTATTTTGTTTTTGCTAAAATTCGGGTAGCATCCGAGACGAAAAAATATATGATGACTGAATGTACAGTCGAAAGTACTCGCCTATTAATTTTAAAAAACAAGCATGATAACATTCACCGAGTGATTGGTAGGTTAACGCACCATTAAAATTTTGTTAGCGAAGGGATTTCGCCATTTTTATATCATTAACTTTACTAATTTAGTTTTTGTATGAATGATTCATTGTAATATAAACTGAACTGCACCACATATTTGATATATATATATATATTCTCCAGCAAGACATTCATTTCTGTAGTTTACTGCTACCAGCAAGCAGAAATATTTCTCCTCCCGATGATGGCCATTTCGGCCGAAACTAGTCGAGGAATCTAAATGAAATAATAATAAAAAAAAAACGAAAGAATATTAATCTACAACCCAGTGTGTCTGAAGATTTTAATTTTTTAATATTTTTTTTATTGTTCAATATATATATATATATATATATATATATAAAGTTCTTTGCGTTTTTGTATTTTATTCTGCAAATGATCTGTTGTCGCTTATCAGGCAGCTCTTTGATACCATTTGAGTAAAATTCCGCAGTGTTCATAGGAAAAAGCTTTTTAGAAATTCTTGAATTTGGCTTTTGTAAGAGTAAATTTTTCTCCATCGAAGGTAAGAAGCGTTTGATGCAAGATTAGGTGAATGTAGAGTAGAACAAACCAACCGACTTCCATTTTTTTTCCCCACGGTTTCTTCTTGCCTTTGCGGAGAACAACATTTTACTATTAACGAGCACAGAGTGCTTTTCAACCAAAATTTTATGGATACGTTGCAGCTGTTCTGCATATAAATGTACATTTAGGGTTTTATTGTGTGTTAAGAACTCTAAAGAAATAACAGCACACCGATTCCACCACGCATACCTCATTAGCTTTCTTCAATGGAGCTAAGATTTCGGAATCGGTTATAAAGATTAATTCTTCTAAGTTCGCTGCTTTTTGCGTTGAACGTTGCCATCTGTTAGTGTACTAGAAATTTAGTCATAACCGCCAACGTAGTTAGGATGGTGCATTAGCCATTACAACTGGTTACCAAAAACGGAAATTACTTATGACTCAACCTAATCTAATCTAATCTATCTATCTATCTATCTATCTATCTATCTATCTATCTATCTATCTTCCACCTATATCTATCTATCTATCTATCTATCTATCTATCTATCTATCTATCTATCTTGGGCCTTGTCTACGTAAACATTAGGAAAAAAAAAACGAAAAAAAAAAAGTTTCGACAAGCAATAAGTCAATCTACAAGCAAGTATAATGCAATAGTGGTGGAGGCAATAATTTAATATTGTTTGTTGATTATTAATATCGGATATACAATCTTCCAGAAGACAGATTACCCGTTTCTTTTTAAGGAAATATTTCACATTCATTGATTGAATAGTTTGCGTTAGTTTCGGTTGAAATTTATGAAATCTTTATCTTAAAACGGGAAACAACGTTCTCAAATCCATTATTATCGTTCTTTCTGCGACTGACAAGAGATTTCCTTCCTAACATTTTGTCTAAGGTAATGTAGAAAGCTAACATTTTATGACTATTTTCTCTTCAAGTTAATTGCTCTGTCAATTTTGATTGTTGATGCTTTTGGAATTTTTTAAGTGATGTCATTTATTTAAGGTCTTTATTTGTGATTCTCTACGCCAATCTATGAGAACCAGTGAAGGATGTTCATTTGCTTGAAGCAGCTGATAGTTTAGGCATTTCTGAACGAGTTAGGCAATATACATGGCATCTATATCAGAGTCTACGAAAATTCATAAACAAACTTGTTTTTGTCTGTATTGTAACTATTTACACTATTTACATTATCCGGACTGTTGTCCTCATCTTTATTGTCATATTCACGACGTTTTGGCCGTTGAACGCTCCGGCCTTCTTCAGGTGATATACATTGAAATTTCGAATTGAACCCTTTACTTAGTTCACTGGACACTGGGCCCGGTGGATAATCCAGTGACTTGACCCAAAGAGATGAGAGGTCACTATCTGTCCACAGCAGAGGTAAGCAAAAACTGAGAGGGTTGAGTTACTAAAGGGGAATAACTGAAACTGAGACATCCAGAAAAGGCATCACATGTTGAACTACAGGGTGGTCCGAAAGTCTTGACACCCCCTACAAAAAGTAATGAGAACAATAAAAGAACATATAATAGAATAATACAAAGCACATGTATTGGATTCACTTTCACTTTCATTGACAATGTCACATATCGAGAAGGTCTGTATGAACACCATCATTTTCGCGGCACAAAAGGATGCAGTGCTCTATATCTAAGTGCTGCAGCACGTCAGATCAAATGACGGTTCCGTATAGGACACAGGTTCGATTCCTGTTGGAGAACGCATATTTTTCCCGAAATTTCTCGAACATTCAGGCCGGTAAATGCAATTAATACTGTTTAATTAAAAACAGAGCATTTACTTAAATAAATTGTATCTAATAAAATAACGGATGAACCAAAAATATATTACATAATTGTCGGATTTAATCCATTTCATAACATATTGTCACTGTTTACATTAAGGTTCGTCTCTTGAGAAGTTATGATCGTTAGGATATTTTGTCTTCAAAACCATTGATATATATATATATATATATATATATATATATATATATATATATATATATATATATATATATATATGAAGAAAATATGGGAAAACAAAAATCCGAATATGCAAGTGTGCTGTTTAATGTTGTTTCAATGTCGACGTCAGACGTTTCGGTCTAGTCGACCTTCTTCAGGACATAGTTATTAAAACATAATTAAAATTAGACGATATTCAAGTCAACAAGAAAAGATGTCTACACAACATCGCCCACGTGACGCCGACGTGATCGTATTGCGAAACGGAACATTTTTCGTTGCGCCTTCTCTGGTTGACATGCTCGGCTGGCATGGAGTGGAAAAAGCTATATTGAGCCCATTGCTAGGTCTACTGGTAAGTTTGTTCATCGTGTTGCGCTAGACAATTCTTCTCTCCAGGGTCTATCTTACATATTTATAAGTCTACCATTCGTCCATGCTTAGAACATTGCTGTCACATATGATCCGGCGCCCTTGTTATATATTTAGAAATCCTTGATAAAATCCAAAGAAGAATCCGCAATATTATTGGTCCTGACCTGGCATCTCAGCTCCAATTAATTTCCCACTGCCTTAATGTAGCTTCCCAGTTCCTTTTTCTGTAAATACTTTCGTGAAAATAAAGGGTTCAGTTCGAAATTCCGACCATCTGAAGAAGGCCGGAGCGTACAACGGCCGAAACGTTGTAATAATTATGGCGACAAAGATGAGGACAATAGTCCCAATAATGTAAATAATGTGCATAATACCTCATCTCAGAAATATAGACAGACTTTCGTGGTAATTGTTCTGATAAACTATTCGCTGTCGTACCTAGACTTTATGAATTTAAGCGCAGTACGAGATTGGCGGTTATGTCTCACCAATTCACAGTTAAATTGGCTAGATATAACCATAATGCTAACTAGCCTCACCAACTGTTTGCTGGTTGATTCCGCCAGATGTCAAACCTTGTTGGATTATTCGATATCGAATTTGGTATGGGACACTCAGTGAGGATCGAGCTTTTTTATTACTTTCTTTTTATGTGCCATGTCCTTTCAGAACGTAGGTGATCATGGCTCTCCACCCCCTTCTATCCCTTGCAGCTCTCAACAAGTTCTTTCCTTCTGCTTCCTCCCTCCCAGACCACATTCTATCATCCACTTGCTTAAGTCCGCCATGTATATCACGCGTTGTTTTCCCTTCTCTCTTTCCCTCGTGAGTATCAGATTTTCTTACACTTCTCGCTTGTGGAACTCTCTTCCGGCTTCTTGCTTTCCAGTCAACTTTAATCTTCAAAAATTTAAATGCAATTTCAGTCGTTATCTACTGTCTTCTGGATTACTCTTCTCTCTCCTTAATAATGTTTCTCTATTTATTTTTATTTTTTATTATTCTTTGACTCATAGTAACCTTTTGTATCTTAGTGGCTTTACTAACTGGAGCAAAATGATTAGGAAAAGAAACTTAAACCAAACTGATAATTATGCACCGACGTGAAACTCTGAAGTTGTAAAACGCTAAATTTTAAATTAAAAAAAATTAGGCGTTAGACGGGTCTAGACGCATAGCTCAGCCGATTTCTTTTGACTTTGTTGTGGATTCCGGGTTGAAATCCGGTACCAATAAATAACAAACGCCAGGAATGAATATAGGAAAATAATGTATTAACGTAATAATACAAACTGGTAAAGCAGGTTAGTAGTTCCAGGAATACGGGTTTGTAGCAATATATATATATATACCGTCTTTGGTATTGAAGTATCGCTGTATGACTTCTTACTGAGTCTACGTGCTCGCTCACTGTGACTCCTACAAAGCTGTTACTTCACCCCTCACTCTTCCGGTTACCTACAACCTTTTACTCTGTCACTCTGGACTCGACTCTTCGGATTTTGCTCTTGCAGTAGTATATATATACTGGGTGAGTTCATTTGTATAAAAAGGGGTGGACACCTCAACAGACTTCCCAATGATTTTTTTAGCACGGTGGTTTTTAAATAGCTCACATAAAATGATAAAATCTGTACAGACATCAAATTTGTTTCATGCAAAGAGTTTCTTGGTCGGGTCGATAACTCTTCACTGTTGCGTGTGTGTGCGTTTGTGTGCGCGTCTGTGCGCATAATTTATGTCTTGAGAAAGAGTTTTAAAAGGCGAAAAACCTAAAAACGTGACAGTTGGCATGTTAGGTTCTCTTGACATTTACCAAGTTTAACTGAGCACGAAACAAAATAAGAGTGGAAGAAGACTGTGTTGCGCCAACATTTTAATTTGGTGTAGGTACATGCATATGCTCAGCTATCTAATGGGGTTAAACATGATCGGAGTTTGAATTTTCACGAGGGAAGCAGACTTTGAGCGATGTCCCCCACCACTTCTTTCCGATACGACAATGACCCAGCATGACGCTCTTTGGTCAACCTCTTTCGCCCTTAAGCGGCTTTTGAAAATCCCTACCGAAATAATTCTCTTTTCATCTAGAAAGTCTTTGATGACACTCATCCGTTTCTTCTTCTTCTTCTTCTTCTTCTTCTTCTTCTTCTTCTTCTTCTTCTTCTTCACTATTTTTATCCTCATTTTAATCTCACCTCCTTTGTTTGTTTGTTTGTTTGTTTGTTTGTTTCTTTCTTTCTTTCTTTCTTTCTTTCTTTCTTTCTTTCTTTCTTTTCCATTTTCTTCCGGAAATGGAAACCCCAGACATGAGAATAGTTAATTTTTCCTCTCCTTCTTCTTCTTCTTCTTCTTCTTCTTCTTCTTCTTCTTCTTCTTCTTCTTCTTCTTCTTCTTCACCATTTGCTATTAAAAGAAACATTATCCCCGTTTTAACCTTTCTTTCTTTCTTTCTTTCTTTCTTTCTTTCTTTCTTTCTTTCTGGAACAGAATGAAAATAGTTAATTCTTCCTCCTCCTCCTCCTCCTCGTCTTCCTCCTCTTCCTCCTCTTCTTTTTTTTCTTCTTCTTCTTTTTTTTCACCATTTGCTATTTTTTTAAAAATTATGCTTCTTCTTTTTCTTCTTCTTCTTCACTATTTCTCTCCCTCTTTATGCAATAATTTTTTGTTCTTCTCCTTTCCAACTCTTCATCCTTTCTCGTCTTCGCCATCTTTTGTAAACTATTTCTTCACCTCTTATTTACGACTTTTTTATTTCATTCATCTGCTCCCCCACCCATTTCAACCCCTTCCCATCATTTTGCCTTTCTCCATTCCAATCGACCGTTTTCTCTTTTTTCTTCCTCTTCATTTTTTCTTTTCCTCTTCTATATTTTTCTCTTTCGCGCTTTAACTTTTTACTACTTTTTCTTTCTTTCTTTCTTTCTTTCTTTCTTTCTTTCTTTCTTTCTTTCTTTCTAATTCCTTTTTCTCCTCCTCACTTCATCCTCTTTCTTACCTACAATTTCTCCCTTTCTTACTCATCTTCTTTTTCTCGTCTCTCCCCACCCACCCCTTTTTTATTTCTTCTTTCTCCGCATCCCACACTTCTTTTTTTTACCCCCTCCCCATCTTCCGACCCCTTGAAATCACTCAATCGGTTGGCGACCCTCACCTCCCACTTTCCCTTCCTCTCTAGCATTTCACTCTCTCCCCTCGTCAGCGCACGTGTTTTCATTTATGTTACTCATCAAAGTGCGTACGTCTTCTTAGAATTCAAATTAATCTCTTAGCACTTTGTCTGCGCCCCTCAAGTTTATTTGCAGATGTTTTGTTCGAAGCACAGTTTATTTGGCTTTATCAATAATTACTGTATATTTTATGTATGTAACTTTGTCTCTATCTCTTTGAATGCTACATTGTGCTAAGAAAAAAAAAGTCTTCTCTATGCAGCGAGGTCCCGCCTCCCGATGTACGCACGCATTCATTTTTATATTATACAGACGTTCACACAACACTGGAACCTCGGTGTGCGATAATGGTGAGCTAGGCTACTCTGGTTGACCAATGCTACCGAGAAGTGAATTAGATCCTCACTAGATGTCCTTACAAAGTTTAACATTAAATAGCCTTACAAGAGTTGCCATGCTGTAAAATCAAGCAACCAACAATTGGCGTGGGGTAATGGTTAATGAGCCTGGTCTGATTAGCCATTACTACTGAATGATAAGTTCAATCGTAACTGGGTAACACATACAAAATTCGGCATCAAATAAACTACCAAGTGTTGATATGTCGCAATTTCAACCAATCAAGAATTGGCGTGAGATAATGATTAGCAAGGTTCTGGTTGACCATTTGGTAACAAAGAAAAGAATACTGAACTGTTACGTGACATCTGTTCTTCTTTACGGCAACGAATATTGGACGATTTCCTCAAAGATGAAGAAGAGACTCGAGGCGATGTAGATGTCGTTCTACAGAAGGATGCTAAGGATATCATGAACCCAACTTATTGGGGTGGCCAAGGACGCATTCCAAAAGCTGAGCAGAGTATTGCGAGACAGGAGGATTTCTTTGGTAACAAAAAAAAAAAAAAAAAAAGAATACCGAGCTGTTACGTGGCATCTGTCATTCTTTACGGCAGGGAATGTTGGACGGTTTCCTCAAAGATGAAGAAGAGACTCGAGGCGACGGAGACTCTACAGAAGGATGCTAAGGATATCATGGACCAAGCATGTGAGCAACAATGAGGACTTTAGTGAGGATGCAAACAAGGAGAAGGCTTATACTTAATATCAGGGAGAGGCAGCTGAAGTTTCTGGGGGACATTATGAGGAAGGAGGGCCTGGAGAATCTGATACTCACGAGTTGAATAGAGGGAAAGAGAGACAAGGGGAAGCAACCCGTGACATACCTGGCGGATTTAAGCAAGTGTGAGACAAAATATGGTCTGGGGGAGGAAGCAGAGGAAAGGAACTTTTTGAGAGCTGCAAAGGATAGAGTGAGGTGGAGTCATGATCTCCTACGTCCTGAAAGGACATCTTATTTATTATAAAACGCAGATTGTGTGTGTGTGTGTGTGTGTGTGTGTGTGTGTGTCTGTACGTTATATATTGGATCGGATTTCCTACATTTTTCAACCGATTTCAACAAAACTTCACAGGACTACGCAAAATTACCTTGCGGTGGTCCTGACAGCGCAAACATTGGAAAAACGCGTTTGACGCGTTTGGTATCTCCAATTTGTAATTCGCATGTTGTGCTCTTCCTTTTGCTGACAACTGTACATTCTGTCTTCTTAAAAATGAACCTTAGTCCTTTCTTCTCGCTTTCATTTACTACCTTCTTTACTAGCTTCTTTACTTTCCTTTCTGTGTTTACTATCAACACTATTCTGTTACATATTTTATGGCTGAATTGATAAATCATCAGTTACCTTCCGTTAAGATCTTAGAGGTATAAAAAGCGCCGTGTTATATCTGTCAGTAGACGAGTAGTCAGAGTAAAGTGCAATAAAGCTTTGGTATAAGTTTATTCACTGGTTCTGTTTTTACTACAATGGTGTTAAAATTGTGACCGCCAACAATAAATCCTGGTAGGACTTCTAATTATCTCAGGTTTTAAGTGTTTAGTGTTTATTAATTAGACATTCTGATTTTTTTATGATGGATTAGAGGTACTAGTTAGCAAGTTGGACGCGCAGTTCATTACTATTGAGTAGCGATTTAGTAACTCAGTTGGCATCCTAGACTCGATCGTTTGTAATTATTTCTTTGGTTAATGTTAATAAATAGCTACATGTATTTGCAAGTATATATTTGTCTCTGAATCAGTCATGGGCAAAATGCAATCCGTTGGCTGTGTGCGGCACATTTGATATTTTGAATGGCATGTCTGATTTCGTGAGGAAAATAGCGTTTATTAGAATTTTGTTTCGGTTCGTTCTCACTTGTTCACACACACATTCTCTCACTTGAAGTGAGGTTTGTTGAAGCTGGTGTCAAAGGGAGCTATTATATCCCCGACTAATCTCCTTTACTTATTAAAGCTTGTTTCGTTGATGGAACGCTTTGATTAACCGCATACATGACATCATTTAAGTGCGAAGGTTCTCGAAATTTACAACTTTTCGTTTGAGGTAACGTATTCAGCATTTTCAACGATTGGCTCTTTTCAGTATGGAATATCACTCGTGTAAAGATCTTCGGTATTAGACACAGGAAACGTTCGTAATAATCATTCTACGGAGAAGAAGTGTATTTTTTCTTTAAAGACTATTTATTCGATCAGTCGGTTAAGTGCCATACGGGATATACGCATCTCGATTCATGACTGACTAGGAGAGTTTCCCACATTTGGGTGCTGCTTCTTTCTGCGGTAGACTGGTTGCCAACCAGGGCTGTTCTGCTATTCAACCCATAGCTGGGAAGAGAAGAGATGGATTTATATCTTTCTCAAGGGTATTTTCGCGTAAGTGAGTGTAACAAATCCGTCTTGAATTCGAACTCGTCTCTACAAATTCTTATTCCGAGCCGATATCCACTACACCACAACGCACATCATCGTTCGATAGTCAAATGAATAAATTATAAACACTATCTTAGGCTCATCAAATTGAAAGGCGTTCTTTTTTCCTTTAAGATGAAGGTACGTTAATTTATGTAAAAACACACAACTCCGAGCGCAACAAGTTTGCAAAAGCTTCGAAAATGGGATAAAAGAAGGGCCTGTCGTTTAATTTTGTTTTTTTAATCATTTCACCCCAAGCAAGGAAGTAAAATCGCCAGTACATAGTGGGCTACAGAAAGTGAAAGTGAAAGTAAAAACTGAGAATTGAGGAAAGGACAAAAGACGAACGGAGTTCAAGAAAACAAAAGATAGTGTTTGAAGTTGCATTTAAATTTCTGAAGATCGTAATTAAAAGAGAAGCAGTGAAACGGAAGGGAGTTCCACAGATGAGAAGTGCGAGAAAAGAAACTGTTGGAATAGTAGTGACGGTTGCATTTAACCATTTCAACAGCAAACTGGTGGGACCTAGATGTCAATCTAGTATCACGCTTAAATTCATGAATTCGGAGCACTAAGTATAAAAGCTCATCATAGGAATTGCCATGAAAATATTTTGTAGAAAAGACAGAGGGAAGCCACATCACGACGGTGAAAAAGTGACTGATGTCAAGATGCCAAGTCAGGATCGATTACATTACAGATTCTTCTCTGAATTTTGTCAAGAATCTCGAGATGTACAGCAGGAACAACAGACCAGATATGGCAGCAATATTCACTACATGAACGAATGGTAGATTTGTAAATGTGAAAGATGGATTCTGGCGAGAAAGATTTTCTGGCCCGACACAGTGAACCAACTTTCCTTGCAGTAGATTCAGCTAAGAGTTGTAGTTTTCTTTTTATGGTACCAGCCTCGATACTTTTTAATCTGACCACGTAAACCCCATTTCATTGACAGAATCTCGATATAGTAAAAAGAATGAAAATAAAAATCTATTAAAAATAAAATAATCGTACAATTAAAACGATTTTCTAGAAATATTAATTCTAATATTTACTTGATTTAACTACACCAAAATAATTGCCAAATTCTATTTTAAAAATTTAAAAAAAATGTGTTTTATATCGTCGATGCCTAGCATCAGCCAGGCTGAGGGATAGTAACAAACATTCGTTTAAATGTGTAAGTCATTCGTTTGTAAGTAGGTATCCCATAATAAAAATTAATATATTTTGTAAACTAATTATCTTTCTGTTGTTTTTTATATTATCAAGTTTTTTTTTTAATAGAACAATCATTACTTTTAAGAGTAAATTTTGCAAAACCTTCACTCTCATGAAATGTTGATTATAAAGAAAGTCAGAAAAAACTTAAATACCTTTTCTATTTTTTAAATTTTGTGATACAAAAATAGTAAACATTTAAATTATTGGAGAAAATAGTTATGATATTTAAAGAAATGACATTTTCACTGTGAAAAACTTAGGAAACAAACTATTTTATTTTCAAACTAAAAACAAAATCTTACAGCTTACATAAAAGGTGAAGCGTTCAAGGAAACAGTACGAAATGCAAATGGATGACAATAGCGAAACGTTTCCCTGGTTTGCATGCAGGCATGAGAAGTCGATTCCTTTATCCAAAAAATAAGACTTTATTTAAATAATCTACCCTAGTTTCATAGTTTGGAACTGTTTAGTACTCATCTTCTGTAGTTCCTGGGTATGACGACAAACTACATCCGGCAGCAATATTTTGAGTGTTTTGAGGAACGTGGAACCGCCTCTTAATTGTTGTTGTTCCAAGATCTACCCTGACGCGGGGTGGTAGAACCTGTTAGGGTCCCAGCTATGGGTAAATAGCGAACCACAAAAAACAACAAAGCAATATGAAAATATAAAAATACATTTTAGATTAAAAATACCAGCAATACATATTTATATAAAATAAATTATCAAAAATACAATTTTCAAGCAAAGTGACAAGCAAAAGAATTTTATAATAGAATTACAAGAATACATTTTATAGCAAAACAGACCCCAAATAGATTTTATCTGAAGTTGAAGGCATACAATTGCGTTCAAAATATATTTAGTTGAAGACATAAAATAGTTCTAAATACTTAGGTTTCGGCATTAAATAACCCATAGAAGCATTGATATGCCGCTAAACAAAACCAACCAAACAGCCAAAATGAAAGAACCTTTTGATGACAATAAATATGCAATAGATAATATAATATCCTAAAATTTCTTAACGAAATCAAACTGTATGCCAAAATATAACTTCAACAAAACTATAACATAAAACACACATATCACAACCTCTAGCAATTATATCCACACAAACATGTATATGCACAAAAGCTGAGTATCATCTACCATGTATTCAATTGTGAAAGCAGAATAACATATATTTTTATTACTTCAAAGCTGCCAAGAAAATTAAATTCCGGCATTAAATGACCCATAAGGAGTCGATATGCCGTTAAACAGATAAATCAATTTAAACCATCTTCTGTAAAATTAAAGTAGGAAAATTAAAGCTCCGTTCCTTAAACTGTATATTGCAATTACATTCATTCCATATATTTGTCTTTATATACAATATTAAGTTGTAATATACTGGTTAATTATTCTGCAAATTCAGTAGAAAAATCTGTTAAAAGTAATGTAGAAGATATACATTTATTTGTTCTTTCAGTCAACGCGTATTAGCTACAACATTTCTAGTGATAATGATGACAACTGAAAAACAGAAATGATTTCGAGTCTGCGCACCCGTACTTAATACGACTACTACTACTACTACTAATAATAATAATAATAATAATAATACACCCAGACAGGGCAATCAAAGCTAATCGCCCAAACGTCATGATCGAAGACCACAAGAACAGAATGTGCTTTCTTATTGGCATGACAGTCCGTGCAGATTCTAATGTATCTTTGAAGATCTTCAAAATATCTATCAAAATACAAGGAACTTGAAGTGGAAATCTAAAAACATGTGGTACATGAGAACATCAATAATTCCAGTTGTAGTTGGAGCCATCAGACAGATTGGAAAAGGACTTATTGAAGGGATTCCTGGTAGCCTATGCCTTAAAGAAATACAAAAGATTGTATTCACAAGTGAAGCTCACACATTGCGAAGAGCTTTATCTATGTAAAATGTGTGTCGCTTTAAGTTTTTTTTTGGCGGGGGGGGGGGAGCAGTATTTTATCAGTGGAAGATGTCCTGAAGCCATTTCTGACCTTAGGTCTCTGGTTGGGACCCGGAAGGAAATGTGTATACAACAGTAACGAAAAGAAATAATAATAATAATAATAATAATATCCTATCAGCAGCCGTGTAATATTTTAAACATTATTTTAATTGTTTTCTTACTGATGCTAACCTCCAGGAAAGTGACTCTTTGAGTTTTCTCGGGTTGACGTTTTCCACAGACATGAAGTGAAAAGATTATATTGAACCAATTGCTAGATCTGAGGCTGGCAATATTGATTCTCTGTGTCGTGCTAGACAATTGTTCTTGCTAGAATCTATCTTACATATTTATAAGTCTATCATTCACCCTTGCTTTGAATATTGCTGTTACGCCTGGTCTGGTGCTCCTGATATATATTTAGAGTTTCTTGATAAAATCCAAAGAATCTGCAATGTTATTGATCCTGACCTGGCATCTCGGCTCCAGTCCCATTCCCTTTTTCTATAAATACTTTCATGGTAACTGTTCTTCTGAGCTTTCCTCTTTAGTACATCGACATTAAGTGCAGTACTAGATTGGCGGCAAGGTTTTATTATTTTACAATAGAAATGGCTAAATGAAACCGTAAGTTCTATGCTAACAGTTTTTTCTATTGCACTTCTCGCTTGTGGGACTCTGTTATATACTTTACCTATGAGCACTAATGGGTATGTCCCAATCCTCATAAATACAATAGATACTATTGTAAGTGGACGTAATATGCCGTCTAAGTAGTTCACTACTAGCAGTGGTTTACCTACATCACGCCGCTGGCGAGTATTTTATTTTGTTGATGTTATTAAAGATTAACATTTCATTTCCAACTTCCGTTTTGGTCATTCAGTAACCCTCACTAGGTTACAACAAACTCTCTTCCGGTTTTCTTGTTTTTCTATCAACATTGATCTTCATAATTTTAAATGTAATGTCAATCGATATCTTCTGTCTTCTTAATTATTCTACTTTTATTGTTCTCTGTCCTTAATAATATGTTTTTTTTCTTTTCGTATTCTCTAACACTCAGTAACCTCTTTCATCCTAGTGGCTTTATTGCCTTGCTTGGGTGAAATGATTAAAAATAGTTGTAGTGATTTTTTTGAAATATTTATAAAAGGACACCATGTCAATGATACGCATTGTGAAAGAGAAACTTTTAAGAATATCTCATTATTAAATCGATATTATTAGAAAAGTGCAAAAACATTTCTAAAACTAAATCAAAGGAAATTTTCGTGTTTTTGTTTCAAACAATAGCCCTAGAATATATATTTTTAAAAAACATGTTACTTTTATGCGATATAGGCCTCTCAACGTACGAAAAGAAAACAGGAATCAATAAAAAAAATGTCATTCTACAGAAGCATGATGAGGATACTATGGCCAGAACGCGTAAGCCTTAAAGAAATGGAAAGAGAAAGTATATTTATACTTAGAATCAGAATCAGACACAGCTGAAATTTCTTGGACACATAATGAAGAAAGTAGGCTTGGAGAATTTGACACTCACGGGAAATTTTGAAGAAATAGGGCAACACTAAGTAACAAACTTTTGTAGATGTATGGCAGAAAAGAAACTGGGAGGGATACTAAAAAAAAAACCAGGCACTGCTTAGATTTACTAACGAGAGGGTGTTGTAGAGAGCCACGATTGTCCACGTCCTGAATGGACAAGACACATCTAAGAAAAAGAAAAATGTAAAAACAAGTATCACAAAAAGGAAAAAAAAAACAGCTCTCGAAACAGAAAATTCTGCTGAATGTGACAAAAGACGGGAAGCTGTGGAGAGCCACACAGGTCCTGAAGAGAATTCGGTATATATTCCAGCATTATCCTGGATTCTGATTTTCTGTTATATGTTTTTGTCTTAATAATTTCAGTCTTTTGTCAGATTTCTTTTTTATCTTCTAGTTTGAATTGGCCACACTGATGTTCATCTTTGCAATCACTCGCATCAAATGACCTATCGTTAAACAAAACAAAGACAACACACGAATAAGTCCACTTTGGAGACGAAAACCTCTTCGGCGATTGAGGCGAATAAGAATCGGACACAGGATAGTGACGGCGCTGAGCGGCGAACTGGAAAAGCGGGAAAAATACCCGGATGGCACGTGACGTTTGCACACCACGATAACTTTTGCTTAGTGATAAATATGAAGCTTGGACTCGGCCCTCATTAGGGCGATTTTAATGCTTGATTAAAACTTGTATTTAGTTTTTGTGCTGGATGACGTTTGACACCGATAGTATCTGGCGACGTCTCTTGCTGCTGATCAAGTGACAAAAAGTCTCATGTAAACTTCAGCACTCAACTCAGTATTTTCAGTCCGGTAAAGCTAGTTTCAATTCTTAGGGAATTTGGACAGAAGTCAGAAATAATCTTTATTTTTGCAAATTCTTTTTTTTTTTTTCTATATAGTGATTTACATCATAAAAACCAGTGCATCACATGTGATGCACAGAGAGTAGTGTAAATAACTTAGTGATTAGTATGTTTTGATTATGTGAAACACCATATCTCAGCACATTCTATTTGTCAAATAAGCTGAGTTGCCAGGCAGTTATACACATCAGAACACAAAATATTAGATTAGGCCTTTCCTCAGATGTCTTGCTCAATAGTAGACTCTTTTCTAGTCTTATTTTATTGCAATGATTTTAACCTTTGCATCACATGCAATGCATAGGTTTTTATTATGTAAAACACTATATATCAGCCCATTTTATTTGCCAAAATAGCTGAGTTCCTATGCAGTAATTATATTTACCTAAAAGCAGGCAAGCATCCTGTAGCCATAGATGATACACACAATATTAGATTAGGCCTTTCCTCAATAGTAGACTCTTCTTAAGCGTCCTTAGTCTTACTATTTTATTGCAATGATTTTAACCTTTACATCACATGTCATGCACAGGTCTTTATTATGTGAAACACTATATATCAGCATTCTATTTGCCAAATAAGTTATAAAACTGAAAACAAGCATGAACGTTTGGGTACGAAATTGCCCTAGACAGGTAAAGGGTTTAAAATGTAGAATATATATATAATATATATATATATATATATATATATATATATATATATTTATAAATAAAGTCTAGAGTTGTTTCGAAGACTTTCCATGGCACTGTTATTTTTTCCATTATTTCTTCTGGAAATTTACCATGAGTAAATTTAAAACGAAGAATTTTTGAAAAGATAAACGAAAGTCATTAATTAGAGCAATGTAATACTGTATTACTATTTTTTTTTAGCATTTCACCCCAAGCAAGGCGGGAAGCCACTAGGACACAAGGGGTTGCAGAAGATTTGGAGCAAGATCAGATAGGAGTGATAGAGGAAAGGATGAGGAGAAGGGTAGTGGATAGATCAAGGCAACTGGAGCTGTCGATTGACATTACATTTGAATAGTTGGAGATTATAGCTCTCAGGGAAACTGGAATAGGGAAGGGAGTTCCACAGGCGAGAGGTGTGAGACGTGAAGCTATTGGAGTAAAAGAGACGGCTACATTTAGTAGTTTTGACAGTGAAAGGATGAGAGCGGGATGCCAGCCTCGTAGGGCGCTTGAACTCATGAAGTCTGGGAACCAGCGAATGCAGCTCCTCGGAGCAATTACCATGAAAGTATTTGTAAAAAAGACAGAGAAAGGCGACGGCGCGTCTGTGAGAAAGTGTCTGTAGACGAGATGCCAGAGCAGGGCCAATTATATTGCATATCCACCTCTGGAACTTATCAAGAACCCCGAGGCAAAGAGAAGGTGCCCCGGACCATATATGGCAGCAATACTCCATGCAAGGGCGAATGGTTGATTTTTATATTTGAAGTATCGATTCCGGGGAGAAAAATTTCCTGGCGCGGCACAGGGAGCCAAGAATATATATATATATATATATATATATATATATATATATATATATATATATATATATATATATATATTGTGAGTGAATGTATCTGTGTCTGTGCGCGCCTGTGTCGATTTGTTTTTGTATGTGTCGGTTTGGGTTGATTTGTCTCTATCGATTTCTGTGTGGCTGTGTGTGTATGCTTGCGTATATGCTGATTGGTCCGTCTGTGTGTGTTTGTGTGTGTGTGTTGACATGTCTGTGTCAACTTGTGTTTGTGTATTTTGACATATGTGTCTATTTGTCAGTGCGTCTGTGGGTATGTGCGTCTGTGAGTGTGTGGACGTGTGTGTGTGTCGATTTGTTTGTGTATCTAGTTGTACCTGCATGTGTGTACGTGTGTGTGCGGGTAAATTTGTGATTTGTGTGTGCCGATTAGTTTATGTGCGTCGATTTGTGTATGTGTCGATTTTGTGTGTGTGTCGATTTTTGTGAGTGTACTGATTTTTGTGTGAACCAACCTGCGTGTGTGGTTGTTTCAACTTGTGTGTGTGTATGTGCGTGGTTGTGTGTCTTGATTTGTGCAAAGTGTTATATAAAAATACTAAATTAAAATACTATAAATCTCCCTTGCATAGCGGTAAAAAATATTTTCATTTTACGGTGTTAACGCATAACGCATCCATAGATATGCAATTCCTGAAGATGGTCTCAGATGAGATTGAAACTACTTGAGAAAATAAAAGTTATTGGAAAGAAAATTTTTGGAACTTTTCTTAATCAGTTTTCTACAGCCACCAAGAAATTAATTCGTGGTCTTGAAAGAATTAAAACTAAAATAAATAAACATAATACGTCTAAATTATTTCACGAAACATACTTGAATGACAAGTAACCGACGCTTTTCGTCCTCTGTGGAATTTTATCAAGGCAAATGTAAAGATTTTATTTTGTGACAGGTATTTATATACAAGAGCAAAAATACACTATTTACATTATTCGAACTAATGTCCTCATCTTTGTCGCCATATTTATTACAACGTTTCGGCCGTTGTACGCTCCGGCCTTCTTCAGGTGGTTGGAATGTCGAACTGGACCCTTTATTTCGCTCACTGGGGTAGACTGTTCTAGTTCCACGTGCCATATTTAAGGGATGTCAGTTATCAGTTATCTCCTAAAAATTCCCCTCTCCAAGTTCTCCACTGCCTTAACTGAGTATTGAACTCACACTCTTTATCCACATGCTTGTTTTCAGATTTATAACTATTGCAAGGACACGTGGCACAGTGGATAAAGGCGTTAGTTAAATCCACTGAAAGGACTCAAAGAGTGTGAGTTCAATATACGGTTAAAGCTGTGGAGAACTTGGAGAGGGGGATTAGCAGGAGAAAACTGATAACTGACATCCATTAATGAATCATTAATGCTCATGAATATTCATAATGTTATTCAAAACATATAACACATAAATCAATCCTAATCCAATATATATATATATATATATATATAAAAATAAAGTACAACCTAATCACTTTTGTTTATTAGGTATTGAATTGTATCAACTCACGTCCATGAACTTGCAAGTCTTTTCAGCTAACCTGATGAATACTTATTTACTTGGGGTGAATTGATTAAAAACTATTTTAAACACGCACACATCTCATACCGCCTTCATGAATTAGGCACACACACACACTACGCGACATGCACACACACAAACAGAGACACTACGCGATATGCACACACACACACACACACACACACACACAAAAATAACATTAGATTTCACACACACACATAAACATTTAACCTTTTAAATTTAAATATATATATATTTTTAATGTGTGTTTAGGTAAATAAGCCAATTTTAATTTGTTTCGTTATATTCCTATTTTTGTCACTTTTTTATTAAGTTAGATTTTCTGTTGTTTTTTTTTTTTTTGTATTTTGGCAGGATGTGTACCCTGTACAAGGCCCGGGAACCACTCGTGGTATAGGGTTACAAAGTAAGAGGCGTAGTTTATACGTATATGTGCGGAAGATAATGGTTGAACCTTGACTTGACCAGGTTAAAACTGTAGTGATCGGGTAAGTGTCATCTTGGGAGTCGGTTCCACAAAGCAGCGATACGTAGGAAGGAGCCTGCTCGCGTGGAATTTACATTTCACCAATGGAATACGAAGGCCCGCTTTGCGATAATAGAAAATCTGCCAAGAAAGGTTAAATATTGTTCTTGGCACTTCTGCTATGTCTGAACTGGCACTAAAAAAAATGGAACCTATTTGAACATATGCGATAGAAATAGTTTGAATTGCGATAGGCTTGAAACATTACATCTGTTTGAACTGGAAAATACCCCCCCACACAATAAATGCTTTTGGTCTCTATCAAGACGAGAAAATGAAACTTACCCAGCGTTAATATAGGTAGCAATATTCCATTTTTTTTAGTTTAATTATTGCAGGGAAGTTTTGACGTATTTAAATAATTTAATATTTAAATGATTTAAATAAATCATAGCTATTAAATAGAGGTTATGCGAACTGTTCGCAGATGTATGTTCTTGCCGCAATATGACATAATCTAAGCATGAACACCTACTAAACTAAATCAATCAGAGATGACAAAATTTAAATAAGGCCATTATTCGGCGGAAGAATTGGCCGCTCTCAAGTCGAAACGAAGCCTGAATTGGACATCAGTAAGGGCGGCCGGGCGAAAGAGTCACTGACGGCTAAAAACATTAGAGTTGATTGTTCTGACCACAGTGATACCATTTATCATGAAACAAAGCAAATAAGTGTTGGAGAAGGGAGAAGGACCCACCATTGGCACCATATTTACACGTGAGGACATTGTGTTTGTTTTGATTGGTGGAAAAATGTCTGTATTTCTTGTCCATATTTTCCGTATTTTTCCACAATTTCTTGAGATTTTTTTTTCATAACAATTTGACACTTGATTTCGTTGTTGTCTGCTTCTTGCATTTGCTTCGCTCTTTCATTTCTCTTTGTTTATATCTTTCTCTTCCGCTTGATACTTCTTTATTTATTGACTATGGGTAGCTGAGTAAGGCACAAGGCCTAATAGGAGTAGGAAGATTATGCTTCGTTTGCATTTCAATTAGAGAAAGCTAAACCAGCCTTGAAAAATCAGCGTTCGAAATCTTGATTCAAACACTGAGAGGCTAATTACTAAGTAAATTTAACAAATTCTGACAAGAAATTTGCCTACCTTGAAATTACTACATTTACGGTAGGGACTATTCTGTCTTCAATTGTGGTGTCATCAGCACCTTGTAAACTACTTATGCGGGCTAGTCTGGAAATTCGAATGATCTTGAAAACTGTATGTTGTAGGAGAAACGCAGTTCTCGATAAAAAAAGAAAGAAAGAAAAAAAGATAGTGTAATACTTGTTTATCATCAGACTCATGGCCGGATAGGGTCTCAGTGAATGCCAATATATGGATTGAAAGTTAGAGGGGTATTCATTCAGGTGTGTCGTGTCTTGGGCAAAAACCTCTCCGACATGAAGGCTCGTCGTGGTCACATCTAAAAACAGGTTTCTTTCCAAGAATGAACTTCTTCAGACTTATAATGGTTTTATTGATGGAGTCAATGTGAAAAAAGGAGCACCATAATGTAATTCACTCCGCCAGAAATTTGGAAATTTCGCTGTACTTTCTTGGCATTCACGCCAAGAGCTCAAATATAAACATTTCAAAGTGTTTGGGTGTCAATCTCAGAACAATGAAGAGAATTCGGAAAGAGTTGGATGAGTCTAATGGTGATTATGAAGGTGTTTGGAGTGATCAATAGTAATGGCGAAGTTATGCCCCCATTCATCTTCCCATAGGGCCTCAGACTCAACACGCAGGCCTACATTAAGAGGAGGTAATGCTGGCCTGGGTCAAGAGGGTGGCTGCTGAAAGACCCTATGTGAGAAAAGAGCACCATGACGTAATTCACTCCGCCAGAAATTTGGAAACAGCATACTGTTCTGTTTGGCATTCGCGCTGGAAGCTCCAGTACAAACATTTCAGAGTGTTTGGATGTGAATCTGAGGACAGTGCAGAGGATTCAGAAAGAGTTGGAGGAGTCTAATGGGAATTACGAAGGTACGGAAGCTTGGAAAACTCACTCTGTTCATTTTGATATGAAAAGAACTCCCAAATTTGTTGATGAGAGCCTCAATACGGAGGCCTACATCAAGTGCTTTGAGGAGGTAGTGCTGCCCTGAGGCTCGATGCTGGAAGTCCCTAGGTCTGGAAACAGGACTCTGCACCATGCCACACAAACAGGAGAACCAAATTATAGCTGTCAGACAATTTCTGCGACCACATCACCCATTACATCTACCCACCTGACTTCCCAAACTTCAAACCCTTGATTATAATGTATGGGACACAGTTGAGCTAGGGACCAACAAAACTCCTTGTAAGACCAAAGATGAACTGAAGGCAAGGATTATGGCAGCATTCACCAACTTAAACAAGGAGACCGTCCAGAAGAGATACAGGATATTCCAAAGTCGTCTGGAGGCCGTGTTTGAAGCCAATGGCGATTTTATTGAATAAATGTACTCTTTAGTATTTCAAGATATTTTTTGTCTAATTTTGGTAAATATATGTTAAAATGAGATGCCAGTATTATTTTCATTTTTGCGTCATTTAGACGACAATTTTTCATCGCAGCCTGCATACACTATATTTGTATGCCGCTTGCTATAAATTAATTGTGACTTTTTCCCAGTCAAAATTGTGACATTTTATGTGAATTTCTTCCTGTGACTTTATTACCGGCCACAACTCTATCAGTAATACCTGGCCATTTGTTTGATTTCTTCATTACAATTCTTCATATAACTCCAATTTAATGTCATAAGGGTAATATCCGGGTTAATTTTATAAAACCTCTTCCATTTAAGCCTAATACCTTCTACCTTTTATCTAAGTTAAATTTCTAAGTCCAACACGAACACAGTCTATACACCGGGATTGAATAAAACTGACGTAGTTATGGACGTCAGCTGAAATAGATCTATACCTCCCCCCACATATGAGGTAATTTGGGATTTTCTTGTGTAATTTATCTGCTCTGTTATAATGAATACATTGAGCTCTTTTTGTAGATCAGTTTTAATATTTGATATTACTAAGATCTACTTGGATTATATACCAACAGATGTATTACCTGTAACACACACACACACACACACACACACACACACACACACATATATATATATATATATATATGTATATATATATATGAGTAAAAGTTTGTCACTTCGCTGATTGATATTATCTTCAGGAACCCGACTCCAGAGTTACGTAGGCGGAGTGCCCGCCCAGTCTTCAGGGATTATCAGCAATTTACTGCTTATATCTTCGATTTTTTTTTCCTTTTTATATACTTATCATTGGTGTAAATTTTTTCCATATTTTTTGTGTCCGTATGTGCGTTTGTGCGCGTGCAGCCATGTGCCCATTATGTGGATGTACGTTCGCGCTTGCGAGCCTGTCTGCGCGGATACACGTATGTTTAGGTTGGGGTGTCGTGATTATTTGTCCTTTTCAGATTTTTCGTTCATTACGCACGCTGTATGCACGCACATATATCTAATTGTTAAATAGTGTATATGTATTAAGGTAAGTGTTTGCTTATATCATATGTTATTGTTTATTGTTTATTTAATGTTAATTTTCATTTAATGATGAGTAGTTTATTTTTTCCTTGGTGTTATATATACATACATCCTTGTACAAATTAATTGAAACGAAACTAATAATCCCCTTATTATTTACTTTCTTTTCGTATTTTTCCAATGAAACATGGGCCAGTGCATATTTTAGTACTTCGTATGTCCATTCCACGAAGTCATTCCTTGCAGATTGACCACCGATTCTTGATTAGATTTAAATCAAGAGAGTTTCTGGGCCAGTCTATAGTATTTTGATTTGCTCACTGGTAAGACTTGCCAGTGTGTTCATGCAGCGTTATAATTTTTGTACGCTTCCTTGAAGTAATGTCCATTGCAGTTAATGGCTGTAGGACAACTAATCGACAGTCGAGACAATATTGTCTGGGCGTGATAGAAATCTGATGCAATGACGGATGACGCAATATTTTTCAAGGCCAAACAAATTTCATCATATACCCCGAAAATAGATTCATATTACTGCACACCGTTGGAAATGACCTAATCTGAGGAAAAAATAGAAATCGATTACACTCTGTCACTTCAGTGGGTCTAAAACTGACCGTATAGTGAAAGAAAGGAAACTAAAGCGGTTGTTTCAATTAATGTGAACAAGGGTATATATATATATATATATATATATATATATATTGTTTAATACTGTTTATTATGAACAGAGCATTTACTTAAATATTTGTATCTATAAAAAGAATGTATAAACATAAAATGTCTCAAAATAATTGTCGGACTTTATCCATTTCATAATGTGTGACGTCATTTGTTTACATTTGATACGCCATGAGCAGATATGAATATATGTGAGAGATTCATGGAAGATTGAAGTTTAAATACAGTAAATTCGACTTCGCTAACCGAAGGCTCCTCTGTGTCCAAATCGCTTAAAGGCGCGTCAAGCTAAATGACGGTTCCGTATAGGATACAGGTTCGAATCCTGTCGGAGGACGAATATTTTCTGTGAAAATTTCTCGGACATTCAGGCCGGTAAATGTTGTTTAATACTGTTTATTATAAACAGAGCATTTACTTAATTATTTGTATCGATAAAAGAATGTATAAACATAAAAAATGCCTTTAAAAAATTGTCGGACTTTGTCCATTTATATATCTATTTTTCTTTAGGATATTACATCGAAAAACTTCAAAATCGTTGCACAATTGCAGTCGTGCTTTGATGAGTATCAATGCATCTCATCAGTCAATTGTAAATTACACAGACTGGGTAATTTACATTCTCCTGATGAGAAGCATTTATACCCATCGAAGCAGGACTGCAATTATTTAGCAATTTAGTCGTGTTTTTCGACGTAATATCCTAAAATAAAGGATATTGCTCTACTTTGGAAATTGTACTCTATTTGCTCGCATATTAACTGTATATATATATATATATATATATATATATATATATATATATATATATACACACACCAGAATATATATATATATATATATATATATATATATATATATATATATATATATATATATATATATATATAAAAAGAAGAGGTTATAGTAGTTCCAACGAGACAGAAGTGTGTATATTAAAAGAAGAGAGAAACCGCAAACGTTTTTGGTTGTAATGTGGATTTTTTTTCAGTTCAAGAAAGACATTTGGGTCACTAACACACAAAAAGAGAATGTCTCACATCGAGAAAATTTAACATCGAAAACACAAGAAAAAAAATTAATTATTTTTAATAATATGTGGAAATCTGCACCCTTTGCCTGATGACGGTCGCGAGACCGGAAACCCGTGTAGCAAAATATAGAAAATAAAGCATAATATTTTTTAAATAATAATAATAATAATTATATATATATATATATATATATATATATATATATATATATATATATATATATTCAGGTCAGCCTGTCCGGTACAAAGCTACTTAAATATCATTCTTTCCCATACGAAGGCATGAAATGAAATTCAACATCTCGTCACGAGATGCCTGTATTTATTAAATTGCCGTTATGTCACTGACTGATTAGAAGTCTATATAAAAGTTACATTTGTTAACGTGAGTGTTATAATAAGAAAATTCAATTCAACAACTTTTGTTAAATTCAAGCGACAAAGCGTGTGTGTTTCATTTTATTGTATTTTTCCCAATTTCCGAATACGATGTATTTCGGAATGAAAACTGTATAAACTTTCCAAAATTCATGTTTGGTTCTGTTATTCTTCACGTATTTTCATTCCGTATCAGTCATTATCAAGAACTGGATGTTGGCAGTAAGTTACGTGAACCCGAAGTGAACAAGGATACGAACACCTCAAAATATAAAACAGACTCTTATGGAAAGCGAAGTTACATTAACCAGAAACAAGTCCGGCATGTCAACGCTGAAAAAAGAAAAAAGAAAAAGAAAAAGAAAACATCTCAAAGAATAGAGCTATTATGCTAATGGTTTTACAATAGAAAAAAGCTTACATCAATGATAAGTATATAAAAAGGGAAAAAAATCGAAAATATAAGCAGTAAATTGCTGATAAACTCTGACGAGTAGATGGGCAGGTCAGCCTACGAAACTCTAGAGTCGGGATGCTGAAGATAACATAAATCAGTGAAGTGATAAACTTTTACTCATATTAATTATATATATATATATATATATATATATATATATACCCAACATGGACACAAGGAAAATTACAGATAGCGCTATTATAAGAAAAATGATTGAATAAGCTCATGATGAGTAGACAATTTAATAAAATAAATAAAATTATTCTCTCCGTCGGACAGAGACACAATAAAATATCCGTAGAAATTCTCCTATCACATCGTTAAATATTTGAGCTTAACATCTTTAACAAAATATTGCAATAGCAATCATAAATATGAATGCTGTTCGTTATTTTAAGAAGTGGGTACAAATGAAAATGAAAACTTTTTTCTATTTTACTGAAACAGCCATTAAACACTTCTATCTTCCCTTCTTACTTTCATTTCTTTCATTGAAACCAATTCAGTCAGTTATGTACCGTGCGGGATACACGTTTAGTCGATCATATCTTTCGCTACATGATTCACGAGGCAGATTTTTTTTTCCGCAGTAGGTTGCCATTTCTTCCGTAGGCCAGTTGTCATCCAAAGCTATAGAACTCAGTCTGTGATCAGTTATGTGCCATACGTGATAAACATTTAGGCGATCATGTATCATTCGATACATGACGGACGAGGCAGATATTTTTCCCGCAGTAGTTTGCTATTTCTTTCTGCGGTAGGCAAGTTGCTACCAAGGCTATAGAAACGAGTCCGTCCTGGGGAGAAGAAGAGAGAGAAGTGAATGTAATGGAATTCGTACTGGAAATTGAAAACGGCCCTCCGATTCCTCAATCCGAGTCGCTATCCATTACTCCACCACAATATCTTTTTTTATTATTATTATAATAATAATAATAATAATAATAATAATAATAATAATAATAATAATAATTATAATAATAATTTGGAGGAAAACCATTTCTCTTGAAATAGTTTCAGAGCATGAAATTTCAGAGTTTTCTTTCTGGTACGGATGCTGCAAGCAGTAATAATATCAATAGCTGATCTTCCATGCGGTCACTGACTCTTGGCAAGGATTGGTTTTGGCGGGATACCAAGCGACCAATGGCAAGTTACAACTATACGGATGTGGGAAGTCGTCTTCCCAAACTACCTAGCTGAGGTATGTGGGATTGGTAGACACGTGAATGCCATCACGCGCACACACATAGACACACACACACACACATATATATATGTACAATAAATCCACTAATTCTCTCTCTCTCTCTCTCCATATATATATATATATATTGGTGTTGTGTGGGAATTGAAGAGAGAGGAAGGGACAAGTGTATGAGTCAATCCCTGGTGTTTCACCGGTTGAGACATTTTTTTATCGAATTTACCCGTTTTTTTTCTCCTTACCCTACCCAATGTGGCATTCACCCACCCCATCATTTGCCAGCTTCCTACTCTCTTCCTCTTTCTTTTCTTCTTGTTTTTGTTGTTGTTGCTTTGTTTGCTTTTTTTCCTTTTTACTTAAGTACTCATATGATCGTTACTCGTAAAAAAAAAAAAAGGCATGGAAGTAAAATTCTCCCAAAGTGTCAGAAAGAAAGAAAAAACCTCCATTTGTAAAAGGCGTCTTTTATAAATGGGAAAAATTGTTTGATAAAAAGAAGAAAAAAATATATTATTACGCATTGATTGCTTCAGTCATGTTCAGTTGTACACGTACTGTACAAGCACTGTATTTGAGACAAAATTAAATAAATAAAATGTCCCCAATATAAGGTTCAAGAGCCACTCAAGCTAGAGTTTAACTGAATAACGTGTAAGAACGATTAGGAAATAGGAAGTGAAGATATAAAAGACAGGTAATGATTGATCTAAGATCTTAGCTTCTTAGGAAAAAACTATCAGAGTGGAACTTCCAGCTGGAATACGGGATAAAAATATCTCCCGGAACATATGCGAGGATAGAGGTGTTTGATATGCTAATTTGTATCTAGCCTAAATTCATTAATACTGCAGCATTAAATGTAAATGAAGGGTTTTATATGACAGGAAATCATCATCATCATCATCATCAGTTCCATGACCGGATATGGTTATAAGGTCGCTACGCAGCTGAGCCCCTGACCAGCTTCCTCCATATGTCTTGGTTGCGTGCCAATGTTTGAGTCTCCGAGAATGATCATCTACTCCACTCAATGACCTTGTCTGGTCATTTTTCCTTCGGTCTACTGCTTCTTTTGCCTAAGGTTGTATCTTGTAGGACGGCAGTGGGAAGAGTGTTGGCTTCTGTGGCTAGACGATTTCAACTATCCATTCCTGATAGCGTTTATGAGGTCTTCCAGTAGGCCTGCTTTTTGTCTACACACGAGATGCCATCTTATTTTTAATGCTTAGATTCTTCGCTGTAATTCGGCTATAAGATTCGCAGACGTACATGAAAGTTGAGGAGGCCAATGAACGCAGCCGTCTGGTCTTTAATTTCAGGCAGATGTTCTTGCCATTCTAGATGGTTCTTAATTCTGCAACGGCTGCTATTGCCGCTCTTGAAATTATTTCTATTCTGAAGACCTCTTCGATAATCGACCCCAAATATTCGAATTGACACCAAATATAGTATATACTCATTCTTTTATGGAATAAAATCCGCCATAATGTTTTTTTTTAAGTTGAAGCACATACGTTTTTGCAGAGCATGATGCAAAAATTAAACTGTTCGGTCCACAATGTCAAGCTATACTAGGTTGAAAGGTGCTGCTTTGGAAAACAGGTCTTCAGCAATTTATGGAAGATTTATGCATCTATCTGAAGTCTTAGATTAGGAATGATTAAGGATTTGATATTTTGTTTATTTATTTATTCTTCTTGGCAATGTCCAATGAAATTGAAGAGCAGTTCCCAGGTACACCAACGCACAAAAATACATATACGCATGCGCACGCATATAGAGTCACATAATGCAGATGAAATAAACACATACGCACCACTGAATAAAAACAAGTAATGACGTTTATAATATATTCAAAATTGCTAGCATGCAGCAGCGTTCATTTTATGTTGGGTCGAAGGATAAGAGCATTGCCCTCGAATTAATAAATCTAAAACGTCACCCTGAGGGTAAATGATCAAACAAGTGGTACCCAGGATGCCTGCTGTCTTTATGTTTTACAAGTGACAATCCCTTTCTTCCTCATTTTCAATGCATTCGTACAGTAAAATTGTTTGCATTATATACATAATAAATCAGGAGCAATGAATTTACATATAATATAAACTAGGAGTAGAGCCCAGCGTTGCCCGGGGATGTAACAGTAAGAGATAGATCAAGTATCAATCATCATAAAGACTGAAAAATAAAATTGACAAAGATTATTGTTTAAGGTTGACGGACACGCATGTCTTAATTAGTTTTTTTTTTCTTTTTCTTTTTTTTTACGAATTGGTCAAGCCCAAACTCAAACAAAAACATTGTTTTCAATCGTTATGAGTCTACCGATTGAATAGAATTTTATTATAAACAATTGTCTTGTAAATGGAATTTTTAAAGCATTCTGAATGTAAAAATAAAGAAAAAGTGTGCAAGACGATAAGAAACATTACCTACCAAAAAAAAGTGAAATTTTGTTGAAATCGGTTGAAAAATGTAGGAAATCCGATCCCATATATAAACGGACACACACACAAACAAACTGGATTTTATAATAAGTATAACTCGATATGAGTTGTTCCCCTTTCATTCTCGTGATGCCTCTTAATCGTGTTTTCAAATTGATTTCGTGCAAAAACAATTGTGTTTTTCCAATTTTTTGGCGCCGTCAGAACCACCGCAAGGTAATTTTACGTAGTCCTGTGAAGTTTTGTTGAAATTGGTTGAAAAATGTAGGAAATCCGATCCAATATATATAAACGTACACACACACACACACACACGCACACACACACACACACACACAACCTGGGTTTTATAATAAGTATGATTAGTGGGAGTAATGTCCCTGACTATCCCTTTTGCCTTGATTTTCAGCCCATTTCTATAGTAAATCTATTGGCAATGCATTTAAATTATACATGGCATAACCTCGTTCTATCAGTAATACCTAATCACTCATATTCTTCCTTTGTTCTTACACTGCTTTAATTTACTTCTGCCATAATAGATCTATTCTGTCAGTAATTTTACCTTAGTTACTGATAGTGACAATCCATTGCTTCCTAATTTCAGTCAGTTATGTACCATGCGTGATACACGCTTAGGCGATCATGTATCTGTCATCTATCTTGTGGAATTCACTTGAATCTTTCGATACATGACTGACGAGGCAGATTTTTTCCCGCAGTAGATCCAAGGTCTGTCCTGCTATTTACCCATAGCTGAGAGGATAAGAGGGTATGAGCACATAAGTAAATACAATGGATTCGACTGGAATTCGAACTCGGCTCTCCGATTCCTCAGTCCAAGCCGCTATCTATAAGTCGACGGTGCCTCCTAAAATAATAACTCATCTATATGATAAATATTCTATTAAAAACGTTAAAATTAATACCGGGCCACTGACAATCACTTGCTTCCTCATTTCAATGCATTACTGTGGTAAAATAATAAACAGTGAATTTGTATTATATATATATATATATATATATATATATTATAATTCTATTTTTAAGTAACGTTTGCGTTCATTCCTAAACTCTGGCTACTGAAAATACCTTAATTTCTTTCTTTTTGTTTTTTGTTTTTTTGTTTTCCATTTTCATAATAAAGACAATTAATCATGTGTTGTAACCTAAGTTACTGAATAAAATAATCACACAAAGGTTGGTAATGAACGATAATACTTATGACAAGAACAACACATATAAGATTTGCCAGCGGCGCGTAGAAGTAGTAGTCAACTGGTAGAAGTGACTCAAGTGAACTTCACAATGAATTTCCAACTGCAGGTTATCTACCAACCGCCCCACGTGGTCAGATGTGCCAAAAGGCCGAATTTAATGTGGTATTGATTTGAAATATTTACCCAGCTACATTTAAGCTCTACGTCGTTGTTGAACGAAACACCCTTCAAATTGTTAGAAAGTAACCGAAACAGAGGTTAAATCGTGAAAATATTTCGGGTATGTCTGAACTTTCCAACCGAGCTCTTTAATTACATGTTTGGTGATATTAACGACGTGGGGGCGAGCGTTATCATCTTGAATAATCACATTGTATTGCCGGTTAGGTCTTTTCAGTTGAATTGCCTCTTTGAACCTGTTCAGTTTTTTTGCATAAAGCCTAGCATAGAAAGTCAAGGCGCCCAGCTCCTCTCTCGGGGACATTGCTTGTCATGATATGAAGTGAATTCTTCCTTTTTTCGCATGCAATCTTAAAACACTTGCAACCAAACACACACACACACACACACACACACACACACACACACACACACACACACACACACACACACACACCATTAGAATAAATAAATAAATTGTATGATTTTAATTTGCAATTTAACATTCCTTAGTGTTATTTCTGTAATTGTTTTTACCCATATGAAGACGAGGCTATTTCTGTTGTTATGATGTGTGTAACCCCACAGACGTTTGGCCTCCGTCTATGTTGTTAACAAAAGGCGTTCGTTTTTTTTTGCATTCATACTTTAATTTCTTTGTAGCCTAGAAGCCGACCTTCGGGCGGACTTTAATTTAGCTCCTGTGGAGGGCTTCTTGCCTTTCGGCCTTTTACCTTCAGCGTCCTTTGTACGTAAAAGTTTAAAGAATTTAGCAATAATACAATTATTTTATCTTATTCGACACATTAATTTGGTATAATCTTTCTTCGTATATGCAACCGATCATCGTAAATTGTCTACTTTTAATTACACGCAATTTTTATTTTCTTTTTAAAGCACAATTCATTATGATCCCTTCACATAAAAGACATTAGGGAACCCGGATTATATAATATTTCGAATACGTCACAGCACTTGCTAGAAAAAAGAAAAAAAAAAAACATATGAGCAACGTACCGTGCCCCGCTTAAGTTTTAATTACTGTTTAATTAGACGACATCAATTGCATTATTTACATTATTCGGACTATTGTCCTCATCTTTGTCGCCATATTTATTATAACGTTTCGGCTGTTGTACGCTCCGGCCTTCTTCAGATAGTTGGAATGTCGAACTGAACCATTTATTTCGTTCACTGGGGTAAACTGTTCTAGTTCCACGTGCCATGTTTAATGGATGTAAGTTATCAGTTATCTCCTGTTAATTTCCTTCTGAACGTTTCAGGGGGAAATAACTGATAACTGACATCCATTAAACATGGCACGTGGAACTAGAACAGTCTACCCCAGTGAGCGAAATAAATTGTTCAGTTCGACATTCCAACCACCTGAAGAAGGCCGAAGCGTACAACGGCCGAAACGTTGTAATAAATATGGCGACAAAGATGACAATAATCCGAATAATGTAAATAATGCACATAATACTTCATCTCAGAAATATAGACAGATACTGAAAGGCCGAAACGTTGTAATAAATATGGCGACAAAGATGAGGGCAATAATCCGAATAATGTAAATAGTGTACATAATACCTCATCTCAGAAATATAGACAGACATCAATTGCAATTTCGACGAAAAGCAGAATTAAAATTAAAACTTTAATAAAGAAATGTTTTTTTAACCTTTCACTTTGTTCGATATTTAACTTTAAATGAGTTATTTAATTTTCAGTCGCACGTGACTACAGCAATTACTTCTTTTTACTTCAGGTTGTTTATGAGTTGTCGAGATCGTAAAACGGACGGACATACGTACACTGCGCTTTATTTGTAAATTTTTATTTTATGGAATGTTGTTTTGCTTAATTTTTATATATATGGCGTAGCTACCTCCACAGTACATATCTATATCACTTACAAACCATTATCAATACATTTATGTTGTGCCTCTATTAACCGTAATGTGTCGGCCATGTATTTTTATGGTAACTTGTATTCCAAAATATTCTCCTATCTGTGACATTTGTATGAGTGATTGTCTCAATTTCTGATCACTTACAGTTCATTTCTTGCAGACTTTTCACCTTCAACTTGCCGACTGAATGCTGAAATTTGCAAGAAACAAATTCATATTAAAGAAAATAAAAAAATGTTGGTTTGCTTAATCATCTTTGTCCTTACACCAAAGTTTGTTAATGCACAAAATGGCATGAAGTAAAATATCTGCGAGCAGAAATAAACATATATCTTGGCCTCCCTGTCGGCTGGGGCTGTAGAATACGCCAACTGCAATTCTGCAGAGGAGTAAGTCCCCACCACCGAATGGGTGTCCTGGGTAAGACGATAAACTACATCCGACAGCAAGGATTTGATTTGTTTTGTTTTTGAGGAGCGTGGAACTACCTTTTAATTGCTGGTGTTCCCAGGTTCACCCGGATCCGGGGTGGTAGCACCTGTCAGGGACCCAGCTATTGGCAAATAGTTAACCCCACCAGAAGGGGTCAAAACTCTATGAATGTATAAAAATTGGTTTTAATACCAGCAATACTGTTTTGGAAATTTTTTTACCAAAAATACATTTTTGAAAAAAAAAAATTACCAGCAATAAAAGTTTTTTCGGCATTGTGGTTAATATGCCGTAAAACCAAACAAAACAAGCATACATTTTGGTTAGCGAGTTTCAGGGCAGCACGTTCTTAAATATGAAGATAATTATTGTTTATTCTGCCTGTATTTACTATGTCGCTACAAATGTAATAATTAAAAGTAAATCAAAATTTTGATGCATTTGCTTAATGAAGCTCAAAACTGATAAAATACATTCTGGATATCTCGAAAGCGTTTGACAGTTTTTGACATAGCAATTTTCTCTACAAGTGGAAGGGCAATTTTTTAAACTGATTCAATCTTTCTTATCTAATCGAAAAATGAAAGTTGTCCTGAACGGCCACTCTTCAAAGTGTCCTTTAGGGCTCTATCCTTGGACCTACTTTGACTTTAATTTTCATCAATGACCTTCCTGATGACATCAATTCTCAACTTGGTATCCATGCTGATGACTGAACAATTTACTCCTGTCTCATAATAAGTCAGATCAGTTCGATAAAATAAAATTGGCAGGTGATATAAAAAATGACCTCCAGTTTGTTGTTAATTGGGGCAAGGAATGGCTTCTTAATTTTAACACCTCCAAAACTAAACTTCCCTCCATTAATCATTTGAGAAACCCCTCTCTGCCTTCCATCAACATGGCCGATGTTAACCTCCAGGAAAGCGACTCGTTGAGCCTTCTCGGGCTAACCATCTCAGCAGATATGAAGTGGAAAGACTATATTGAATACATGGCTAGGTCTGCTGCTAAGAAAGTCGGTTCACTATGTCGGCCGAGCAAATTTTTCTCTACAGAATCTATCTTACATAGTTATAAGTCAACCATTCATCCATGCTTAGAATATTGCTGCCACATATGGTCTAATGCTCCTGCTGTATTTCTAGAGATTCTTGATAAAATCCAATGCAGAATCAGCAATATTATTGGTCCTGATCTGGCGTCTTGGTTTCAGTCACTTTCCCATCGCCAAAACGTACCTTCCTTTTGCTTTTCTATAAATACTTTCATGGTAAATGTTTGGATAACTCTTCGCATTGGGGTAGGTTTTTAAATTGTTGTTTTATTCCCCTCCCTCCATAGACAATGAATTGTACATATGGGGACTAGTTAGGACTTTATAGAGACAATGAGGTATTATGGGGAATGTAGTAAGAAAGGTAAGTAAGAATGCGTTGTTTTGGCGTTAAGAATATTGTTATATGATTGGATCAGTGTTTGTGACTAGCTAAATTTAATATTAAGACAGAAGAACACCCTCCTTTTTCCCCTCCCGCTTTTTGGCCTTGTGACACATTTTCTGTATTTGAAGCGGAAATAACTATCACTCTTGTCTATGATACCTAGACTTTATGAGTTTAAGCGCAGTACTAGATTGGCAGCAAGGTCTCATCAATTCACAGTTGAATTGGCTAGATGTAACCGTAAGTTCTATGCTAACAGTTTCTTTTCTCGCACTTTTCTTCCAGATTCATGCTTTCTAGTCAGCTTTGACCATCACAAATCTAAATATAATCTTTATCTACTATCTTGATTACCCTTCTATTCTTCTCGCTCGTATAGTGTTTCATTGCGTTTTAAGAGCTCTAAATGAATGATATCCCACAGATCGCATCGAACGGATATTATTTTTTTTTCGGTACAGATCAGCTTTTGGGTTTAACTGTCAAGATTTATCCTTGACAATTCACTGCCTTTTTGCTTTGAACATTGTCGTCTGTTAGTGGACTCTAAATTCTTTTTTTTAACTGCCACGTATCATTAGTAGTTAAGATGAGACATTCGTCATTACAATTGGTTCACAAAAACGGAAATTACTTATGACTCAGCGTAATCTATCTATCTATCTATCTATCTATCTATCTATCTATCTATCTGTTAGTGTACAGCATTAATTGCTACATATGATTAGTCGTTAGAATAATACATTCGTCATAACAATTGGTTCACAAAAACGGAAATTATGACTCAACCTAATCTATCTATCTATCTATCTATCTATCTATCTATCTATCTGTTAGTGTACAGCATTAATTGCTACATATGATTAGTCGTTAGAATAATACATTCGTCATAACAACTGGTTCACAAAAACGGAAATTATGACTCAACCTAATCTATCTATCTATCTATCTATCTATCTATCTATCTATCTATCTATCTATCTGTTAATGTACAGCATTAATTGTTGCGTATGATTAGTCGTTAGGATAATACATTCGTCATATTCACAAAAACGGAAATCACTTATGACTCAATCTATCTATCTTTTAGTGTACAGTATTAATTGCTACATATGATTAGTCGTTAGAATAATACATTCGTCATAACAATTGGTTCACAAAAACGGAAATTACTTATGACTCAACCTAATCTATCTATCTATCTATCTATGTGTTAATGTACAGCATTAATTGCTACGTATGATTAGTCGTTAGGATAATACATTCATCATTATAAGTAATTCCCCAGAATTATATATGACCCAAGTTATTATTTTGTTTTTTGTTTCTATTTTTCCTTTTCATTCTTTTTTTAATTATTCATTATTTCCTTCATTCCTATATTTTTCCATTTTCTTTTACTCTTTCCAATTACGACTGAGTAGTGTGTGAGTTTGATCCGCACTGGGTGTGCAACACTTTCACCCTTGTGTGCCATAAATTAGCAGGCTTGTCTCGCTAGATCAATTACCACTGAATAGCGAGTTCGATCCTCAACTGCGTGCCACTATGCTTTCGGCTTTGTGTCACGTTTCAGCTATGCTTAAAAAGTCATCATTTAGTTTTTCTTCATCAATTTTTTTACATTTTTCTTTTTTTCTTTCTTTCATTCCTTATTTTCTTTCATTATTTCTTTCCTTTTTTTTATCTTTCCTGCTTTCCTTAGATTTTTTCCTTCATCGTAGTTATTTCTAATCTTTCTTTCATCCATTCTTTCTTTCTTTCTTCGCCTTTTCTTTCAGTTTTTTTATTCATTTTTTTACTCTTTCCTTCATCACTACTTGGTTCAATTTTTCCTTCTTTCTCTCTTCTCTTCTACATTTATTCTTTTCTTCCCTCCTTGTTTCAATCTTTTCTTCACCCTTTATTCTTTTAGTCTTTCCTTCATCCATGTTTGCCTACTTTTTTCTCGTTCCTTCACTGTTACCGCCTACCGAATTTTTTCCTCCCTTTTCATCAACTCCTCCTCTTCTTACTCCCCGTCCTTTTCAGTTCCCGACTCTTTTTTCTTTGCCTCCTACTCTGGTCTTCTCTTTTTTGCTTCTCCTGTTCCTATTTCTCCTCCTCCTCCTCCTCCTCCTCCACATGCGTTCTTCTTTAAATCTCTTTATTTTATTCTTTCTTTTCTTTTTTTTACTTTTTTACTCCCACTCACTTTTCCTCCTTTTCACTGTTTCTTTTCTTTCTCCTTATTCTTCTCCATCCTTTATCCGCCACTATTTCTATTTTAAACTTCTCCTCCTCTTTTTCTTTTTCTTTTTCTTTCTATCTTCCTCTTCTCATTCTCTTCTACTTCTTTATTATTCTACATTCCTTCTTCTTTTAACTTTTCTCCTTAAATCCTTCCATTTCTTTATCGCCTTTCCCGTCTCCTACTCTTACCCCTACTTTCCTTCATTTTACACCTCTTCCTTCTTTCACTCCTCATTCTTCTCCTCTTTTACTCCTCTTTTGATTTCTTCTTCCATCTTTCTTTCCCTCCCAACTGAATTGTTTTTTTGTCTCATTTGTTTCCTTCCTGTCTTCCTTCTTTTTCCCTCCTCCGCTTGTTTCCTATCTGTTCCTCTTCCCTTTTCTCTCTTCTTTGCACTCATGTGTAAGCCGGCGGTCATCTCCTTCCCTCTCTTGTCTTCGCATCAGGATCTCTTATCTCGTGAAGCATAATGGTTGTGATGTAGACCTTAGCTGTAGATAAGTTACTGCTCGGAGAACAAATTCAGTAATGGTGGATAAGGGAAGCCGGGTTCAGGACTTCGAGATGATGGAAGAGACATAGCTGTATAGTTAGTGAAGTTGGCTGCTACTACAACATGGTAATGGTAACTCCTTTATATCTACATTTGAGAAGAAGAAGAAGAAAGATTGGAAGAAGATGATAAAAGATTGGAAGAAGAAGAAGAAGGAAAAAAACTTTAGAAGAAGAAGAAGAAGAAGAAGAAGAAGAAGAAGAAGAAGAAAGACTGGAAGAAAAAGAGGAAAAGATAGGAAGAAGAATAAAAAACATTGGAAAAAAGAGAAGAAGAAGAAAGATTGAAAGAAGAAGAGGAAAAAATTGGAAGAAGAAGGAGGAGGAGGAGGAGGAGGAGGAAGAAAAGAAGCAGGAAGAAGAAGAAGAAGAAAGATTGAAAGTAGAAGAGGAAAAAACTGGAAGAAGAAGAAGAAGAAGAAGAAGAAGAAGAAGAAGAAGAAGAAGAAGAAAGATTGGTTAGTATAAGAGGTGAGGATAGAAAGAAATAAGGGGAAAGGAAAGAAACAAGACATTATAAATGTGCGAAAAGGGGAAGAAGGAAGAAGCGGGTGAAATGAGAAAAAAAAACGGAAGAAGCACAAAATAAAAAGGAATTGAAAGAAAGCCAGAGGAGGAGGAGGAGGAGGAGGAGGAGGAGGGGTAAGAGCAATGAAACGAAGAAGAAATGAGTAGAAGGTAAAGAAGAATGAGCATTAAAATTTTAAAAGAGGTGAAAAAAAGGGAGAAGCTGATAAAAGGGGAGTGAATATAATATTTGATAGGAAGAGTTATGAAGAAAGATAAAATAGATGAATGAAAAAAGAATCAAAGAAAGAATGAAAAGAAGAGATAAAAAAAGAAAGAATGAAAAGAATTAGGGTTTAGGATAAAATAAACATTGAAAAAGAAAGAATGAAGGAAAATCGGGAAAATTGGTGAAGGAAAGAATATAAGAAAAAAGGATGAAAGAAAGATAAAAAGTGGAAAGGATGATAAAAAGAATGAAAATGAAGTGATTTAAGAAAAATGAAAAACATGGATGAATGAAACAATAGATAAATAAGGAATGAAAAAAGACTGAAAAAAAGGATGAAAGAAAGACGGAAAAATAAAGAAAAGAATGAAACAAGAATGAACGAAAGGAAGGTGGATAAAAAGAAGGGTGAAGGAAAGACAGAAAAATAAAACAAATTGAAAAAGAAATTGGATGAAGGAAACAATGAAAGAAAAAAGGATGATATGAAGAAGGAAAAATGAAGGAAGGGGGGGAACGGATGTTGGAAAGAAAGAAAAAGAAGCGATAGAATTATGGTTGAAAGAAGGGAGACTGAATGAAGAAATGAAAGAATACGGAATTAAATAATGACTGAAAGAAGGGAAGAAGGAAAGAAAGAAAATTGAATTAAAACAGAGACAGAAAGAAGAACGGATGAAAGAAAGAATTAAAAAAAAAGAATGCAGAAGCAACTGAAAATGGAAAGGATAGAAGAAAAGACGGGAACAGAATAATGGCAAGCATGAAGGAAGAAAAGATCAAAGGAAGAATAAAAAAATAAAAAATGAATGAAAAACTGATAACGACAGGAAAAAAGAATGAAGGAAAGAATGAATAAAAAAAAATGAAAAGACGAATAAAAAAAAAAGAAAAGAAAGAAAACAGAAAAAAAAAATGTGTTAATTTCTTATATGAGTGTATGTAAGCGTGAATATGTTTTTATGTATGGGCAAAATGTCTCCCTGCAAATAATGGACGTTTAATGTGATTGTATTCGGGTGTGCCCCATGAAGTGTCAATTTCACGCCGATTCATTTGTCGTTATCAAGATGGATTTAAGTAGCTCTTTATCCTATCATTTGGTAATCTAAGTCTGGTTATTTTAATCTTGTATTCGAGTTTCGATGCGTGGGTGAGGTAAAAGCTAACAACGCTGACAGCGCAATCAAACGAGCCGACTTCTAATTACGGACTAGTCTGTGAAATAATAGAGTAGAATGGTATCTCTAGCTGTGAATGACAAACAGGCAAAGAGAAAGAAAATTCTCCACCGTGAAGAAGGCTATGGGAAATACTTCCACTGTTTCGAAATCTTGAGAATCCACAGTTAATAAACATAATGGTTCTGTGTGGATATATATATATATATATATATATATATATATATATATATATATATATATATATATATATATATATATATGCGCAGTACTTAGTGGATGAAGATCGTGTGTGATTATCGCAAAAGCGTGAAACCTAGTATCACAAACTCATATCCAAACAATTGAATACATACATAATTCGCTTGAGGATGAAATGGAACTAATGTTTTTAATTTAATTACAAAATTAAATTCGAAGCTTTTAGCTTCCATTTTGAAACATGGTTATTACTGTGTAGCGAAAAAAAACATATTTTAAATCAGTTAATTTATTATATTAATGCTCTGTAAATTTACATTGAGCAATATTTTGTAAAAATAAAAATATCAATAAGAACACCGGATTATATATCTTACAGTTCTTTCTTTCTTTATATATATATATATATATATATATTACACAAAAGAGAAATCAAAAATTACCTCCTGGGTAGAGTCTATTTCAGCTGATGCCGAGTACGTCAGTCTTGTTAAACCTAGGCAGATGGAATGGATTCAGTGTCGGAACTAGAGATTTAATATTCAACAAAGACAGCAATGTCTTAATAAAAAATATGCTGCCTTGCGTATATATATATATATTACGTATATTTAGGCAGCATGTTTTTATTAAGACATATCTCATGAACACAACAGTTTTTTTGTCTTAGAAAAAACAAGAAACTGATGACAATATTGTACTAATGTCGAAAGTACTCGGAATAAAATGAATATGAATTAACATCGTAGTTTTTTTTCCTTTAATTAAGAAACTTGTTCGTAGTTACGAGAGGAGCCTATTAAAAATAAGTACACAAAACTTGCCTAAATTATTTAATGGGACATGTCTTTATATATATATATATATATATATATATATAAAGAGAGAGAGAGAGAGAGAGAGAAGGGGGAGAGAGAGAATCAATACAAGTAAAAGTTTGTCACTTAGCTAACTGATGTTACCTTCAGCACCCTGACTGCAGAATTTCGTAGAGGGACCCTCCAGGAATTACTCCGTCCATTCGTCAGGGTGTATCAGCAATTGACTGCTTATACGTCTCAATTTTTCGTTTCATTGATGCAAGGTTTTTTTTTTGTTTTTTGTTTTTTCGTGTATGTGTGCATGCGTGCGTGTGTACGTTCGTGAGTATACGGGGGTAGTTTAACGGATATCTGTGCGCCAACTTAAATCAGCGACCCTGGTTCTAATTCCAGGCTAATCTATTGCGTTCACTTTCGCACTAATCCTCGTGGGAATGGTATATCCGTCTCTTCTTCTCCCCACTATGGGTTAAACAATAGGTTAGACTTGGATATCAAGACTTGGATGGCAATCAGTCTAATAAGAGAAAAAACCGTGGAGAAGTCAACAGAGAAACAACCCCAGAATCTTTCCTAAGAAACCATGGTAATTCACAGATAATAAGGAAAAGGAAGCTGTGGATGCCTACGTTATGAAAGGATATTAAAATCTTAAACAAATGGAGTACCTATTTGTGGGTGATACAACTTTTAATGAGACGGAAAAGGGAATCGACAAGTCGGGTTCAAAATCTGGCTTAGTTGCGTTCGATTTCACACTAATTAGCCTTTCTCCTCCTTGCTATGGGATAAAAAGTCAAGTAGATATCTTTATAGATTTGGCGAGTGGATAAATATTACTTAACGTACAATAGATGTGAAGCTGTGGAAGACCATGAACGTCACGGCCTGAAAAAAAAGACAAATAAAAGGATGACTAAACGAAGTAAAACTCTGAATTCAAAACAGTACAGACGGCAACAGGAAACAACTCCACAAACTATCCCCCCCAAAAAAAACATTCATGGCGATTCACACTTTAAGGATATTAAAGAAAAAGCAAGAGTTTTATTTTATTTATCATTGACAAAAGATTTATTGTCATTTTGTTGTTACTTACGTCGCGTATCTTGGGGTGGGTAGAAAGTAAGACACATGTCATGGGCCCCACTTTAGGGGGGTGTTGACCATGTTTGCCATAGTCTTTGAATATGGAATCCAGTGAAGTCCGTAATCTGTTCAATATCAGAGGTCGGCAGTGAAGATTCAGAGAAAGTAGCGGCTGTTAAGTAATTCTTTAAGTCTTCGATATCAGGTTGGCAGTGCAGACAATTTGGGAGAAAAAAATGGCTGCCTTTATACACGTCGCATTGAATATTTTGAGCTTTCTGATTGGTTAACCATTCTATAGGTGAACTATAAAATGAGTCAGCTCATTTAGTCTAGCTCACTAGTACTCACATACCCCAAAAACTGCAACAGGAGGGAGATAACATGAAGCCACTGAACACTGAACAACGTTTTTTGAACCATTTCATCCAAACCATGGCAATAAAGTCTCTACGACGCAAGTGGTTGCTGAGAATGAAAGAAACGAAGGGCAATAAAAGAACATGATTCAAGGAGACAGACTGTGATAAGCAACGTTGCTCTTTAAAATTTTGAAAGGTAGAATTGACAAAGAAACAAAAAGTCTTCATCTAGCAATTTTCTTTGACACAAACGAAACGCCACAAGTCTCTCACTGTCCTGACGAGCTACATTCCTTTGTCCCACCAGTCATGACCTTTGCCACTGGGCCTTTCCATGCCACATACACAAGGATAAATCGTTCCCATTTCCTTCGTATTCCATTAGTAAGGAGGCAGTTTCATTTGGACAGCTTAAATTCAAGAACTGCTACATTGCGAAGAGGATGTTTTCCCAATCACTACAATCTTGACCTCTTTAAGTCTAGGGTTAACCGTTATCTTTTCTCTTCGTATTCCCTTAGTAATAAGCAAGTTAAACCTGGACAGTTTCTTCCCAAGAACTGCTGCTTCGTTGAAAAGACTCCCGGCAGGATGTCTCCCCGGTCATTACGATGTTAAAGTCTTCAAGTCTAGGACTGACCATTATCTTTCCTACATAATCCCATGAAGTGCATTTCTTGACTTTCCTTACGCTTATACAACTGAATGCTGTAACCGTCTACCTTGAGTGGCTCTTGGGCCTTGCATTGGGTGAACATTAGTATAACAAGAAAATGAAATTATATGGCATAATTTGTAATATTCAACAATTAGACATTAAGAATTAAATCATTTGACAACATTTTACATCGAAAGACTGTCTGTGTTGAATGTTACCAGCGACAGTTTTTTTTTGTTGACCTCGATGTGAAGTGGTTGTAATTGACAAATTTGCAAGAGTAAAAGAAAGGAAGATGCAGTTTTAGGCCTAGCCGGCACCATCCTTAGATGCTGAATTCCACTTGTCTTCTCGCATTACTAGTGTAATGACTTACTGAAATTAATCTTCTTGTCGGTCTTAACGCCCATATCACATTGAAACACCGGTTCTTGTACGATCATCAAAGTTAAAGCAACGTCGAGCCTTGTCAGTACTGAGATGGGTGACCGCTTCGAGAAGACCTGGGGTTCTAAGCTTGGATGCCCGGCTGGTGTAATGGAATTGGAAATCGGAGAGGCCAGTTGCGTTCGTTATATGCGCTTACGTGCAACTATCCTTTGGAAAGGCATGAATCCACTTCTTCCATTCAGCTATGGGTTATTTAGTAGGACTTGTATCAGTAAAACATTATTATCTCCAAAAATGTTCTTACAACCTAAAATGTTTTCTGGTTTAAAATAACCGGTAAAAGGTTGATAAGCTATAAAAAAAACAAAACTTGTGATGCTATTACACTTTCAAATTTACTTAATGAAGAATTTGAAAGATTATTAAAATATTCGTTTGGTTGTCGAGTATTTTAATGATACTGAAAATCTAGAAGATGATTTTCTAGTGTGATAATACAAGTCACTTGATGTAGGCCTTCGTGTTGAGTTTGAAGCCCTGTGGGAAGATGAATGGTGGTATAACATCACCATTACTAGTGATCAAACACCTTCGTAATCACCATTAAACTCATCCAACTCTTTCCGAATCCTCTACACTGGTCTCAGATTGACACCCAAACACTATGAAATGTTAGTATTGAAGATTCCGGTGCGAATGCCAAGCAGTACAGCATGCCGTTTTCAAATTTCTGGTAGAGTGAATTGCGTCATAGAGTTATTTTTCTCACAGACTGTGCCCAATTGACCCTATTATACTGTGCAGCCGACAAAATCAAAACAAACAACGCGCATGCGCGAAACTAAAAATATAAAATGGCGACAATTCACCCATCCCGCCCAGTATTGCTACGTTATCAAAGGTAGAACCAAGTTTAAAACAAGAAATAAAACAATCAGTAATGTTTCCAAACAAGGTTTTTGTTGTTTCCTACAATACAAATGTTAAAAAGAAACCTACCCACTCGCCACAAATAATATACCCGTATTATCCTGAATGAGTAAAATAGACAGCTGGGTGTCCATAAAGTTCGTGTGCACTTTAAAAAATTTATAACTTTATTTGTATTTGCGATAGAAATAATCTGTAAAAAATGTTATAAAGTTTAATGTACCTAGTTTTAAGTATAGCTAAAATAACTAATGTGATTTCAGGCATTACAGTGTAAATCAGTTGGCAAATGTTTTCCGTGAACTGTAAAATCGTATTATCCTATGTATTGCTAATGATGGAGGACATGTAGAAACTTAAATAAAATGCCAATAAAACCTTAAAAAATATAGATTTACTTCTTTCTAATCCTTTTTACAAATAAAAATACAAATAAAGTTATAAATTGTTTAAAGTGCACACGAACTTTATGGACACTCTGTATAAGAAATTGAGCAAGACTCATTCACCAAATCACTGATGCTGTTCGCTACTGTGGAAAGTTGTGGCTCTGCAATCTACCTTGAGTGGCTCTTGGGCCTTGCGTGGAATGAACATTAGTAGAAATGAAATAAAGAATAGAAAAAATCTAAAAATTTGTTGCCATAATATATGGATTCATTTGGTATTAATATATTGTCAAAATGTAAATTCCTTTGAAATAAAAAGTAACACGAAATATAGTCTTCTTGTTGAAGTGCCATAATTTATTTTCTAAATTAATAACTTTTACTTTTGAGGTTTACATTACTCTTTGATGGTGTATCAGATGTTTCGTTAGGGGCGCAATTTTAGTACAGTGTCATGGGCGTCATTTCCCAGGGACACGCCTCTCTATGTGCAAAAAGTTTCATTTTCAGTGACAACGTTCATACATATGGGCAGTGTTCATGTTTACAGTTATGGGTATATATATATCCGTGTGTGTATGTGTTCGTACACATATAAGTAGCGTTAAAGTAAACAAAATACATTTCATATTTGTTTGTTTGAAATAAGGAAATACGAGAAAAAGTTAAAAATCATCCGCATACTTTTCACAATGTACGTGGGGGTAATTTTTTTACTTACCCTCATACTATAAAAAGCATATATATATATATATATATATATATATATATATATATATATATATATATATTTGGTTGGATTGATGTGAGTTTGTGACGCTGGGTTTCACGCTTTTTTTCGATCGTCTGACTAACTGATTAATTTTTTAAAATTTTTATTAAAAATTATATATATATATATATATATATATATATATATATATATATATATATATATATATATATATTTATTTAGACAGCAATCCCTCTTTCATGTACATTTCATTCAATACGACAGGCAAAGTGCTGTAATTCATTTTTTTTATAGAATTTCTCATGAGATCTAATATTTTTTCCTTTTCGGATGATAGATAATATAAAAATTGTCCAATTGTTATTTTTATTCGAGCACTTTCGGCTATACATTTAGCCATTTGGCTATTTCTTGTTAGCAGTTAATATATTTCAAGCTTGAAAATGACTATATATATATATATATATATATATATATATATATATATATATATATACCGGGTGTAACAGCAAAATTGTTCAAATCATGTAACAGAATGCGATAATTGTCCATCCCACAAAATCTGATCATGTTTCTTTTTTAAAAGGTTTTCAGATAAGACGTTTAGCTATTTTGATACCATTTTTCGCAAGGATAGCTGAAAAAACCTTTGTGTTATAGAGATAAAAAAGAGAACAGGTTAAAATAATTTTGTGTCAGGCCCATTATGTCTTCCCAAATGAGCAATGGTGAGAGAAAAATGATCATTCAGGCCTTCAGTAATGGTTCCAACATTCATACTCTGGCTTCAAAGTCGATTCAAGAAGCATCAAGAGAAAGGTGAATAAGTTTATAAGAGGAAACAGTAGAGAGGAAAACTGGATCAGGAGGTCACAACATTAAGAGGGAGCATCATTTCCACTTAGAGCTAAATATATTCTTATTGTTTAGAGTTCAATAGTGTTAGAAAATTCTCGGGGAAATCCAGTAAGATAGCTTTAATCATTTCTAAGATACAACGGTTCAAAGCTTAATCTAACAATTGTAGTATTTTGCTGATACACCCGGTATATATATATATATATATATATATATATATATATATATATATATATATATATATATATATATATATATGTTTCATTAAAAACGACAGACAAGGTACTACGGTTAAGCTTTTTATTTAATTTTCCTTTTGTTCGAACAAGAGCTTTCTTTTCTGGACAAAGGGTGTGTAAAAACTGTCCAAATGCCTTATATTTCCGAGCGCTTTAGCCATTATCAAGGATGATTCGATTTTTCAGCTTAATTGATTGTGTGCATTATGCGTATGTCTTAATGTGTAGTAGGGATGTTTTAATTTCCGAATACGGTTAGCACATTGTGGCCTTGTTCGTAGTTAATATTGTTAAAAGTTGGCTTTTTCTTTTTTTATTATTAAAGCTTCCATTATTTTTAATCTTTTTTTACAGGTGCATGCAGTTAATATATTTGTATTTTCTACTAGTATGTTTCTAATGGAGTCTGGTAAGTTTGTGTGTGTGTTTAAATGGGTTCTTATGGAGCTGAGATCAGATAGGTGTAACATAAGACGTCTGGATAAGCGTGTAGTTGTGTAACCGATGTAATTATTTGAGTCCGGTTTGATCAGGAACACAGTTCCTTAAGGGCATTTGAACTCATGGATAATGTTCGTTCTTTGTCATTTTGACTTATCCTCAAAAATTAACAACAATATATATATATATATATATATATATATATATATATATATATATATATATATATATATATATATATCTTAGCTGACTCGTTTCGTCTATTGAAAATTTATCAGAGGACGCAACGCTTCGGCTAAGATAAGATTTCTTTTCGCCTTTCTTAATTCATATTGTCCTTTTACAGATATAGTTTTAGTTTTTCATTTTCAAGGATGAAATATTTTAACTGTTGAATAAGAAATAGTTTGTTGCATGTATGTACTGATGTAATGTTTTCATTTTTCAAAACACGGTCAAGATATTGTGTTCATGTTCATAGCTAAATATATAGCCGAAAGCGCTCGGAAAGAAGATCATTTGGACAATTTTTATATAATTTATCATCTGAAAAAATATTATTAGATCGCATGAGAAATTGTATAAAAAAAACTAAATCAAAGCACCTTGTCTGTCGTATTCAATGAAAGGTGCATATATATATATATATCTATATCTATCTATCTATCTATCTATCTATCTATCTATCTATATATATATATATATATATATATATATATAGTCTTAAGGTGTGCTATCAATATCAGAGATAGAGCGCGTCTAAATATAAAAGTGAACATTGAAGTCAACACTCAGAGGCGACAGGCTGTTTCATGCTAGACGCAATCGTCAGGTCTGACGACTGCATCTAGCATGAAACAGCCTGTCGCCTCTAAGTGTTTTTTTATTTATATATATATATATATATATATATATATATATATAGAGAGAGAGAGAGAGAGAGAGAGAGACAAACCCTTAATCTCTCCCTCTCATTTTCTCTTTCTTTCTTTCACACACATACACACACAGAGGAATTCAGGCAAATTCTCACCCACATAATAAAGAGATACACACTGATTGTTTCTTCGTCAATGTGGCCAATCATTAAAGCCATTTCTTCCTTTAAAATTGGATATTTTTCCGAGGGGTTTATTACGGCCTTATTAACAGAATTTTCTTTTTTTTCCCAGCAGGATTAGACAGAAAACGACGACTTTCCAACTGTAATTGATTTTAAAATAAAAGAAATAAAAAATAAATTAATTAAAAATCAAAAAACACACGAGTCATCGTTTTTTTTTTTTTTTTTTTTTTCCCCATTTCTACTTCTAATTCCTCTTTTTCCATTTTCCCTCAAAACTCTTTCGTGTTTTTCCAAAGCATTTTTCCTTAAACAATCATCGTTACTTCTTATAATTTTCTGTTAAGGTTGATTTTTTTTTTTCGTAAAAAAAAAAAAAAGATGCAAATAACAAAGAAAGAATAATCTTTCTTCCTTACTTGCCTCTTGCTAATTTTTTGATTTTTTTTTTCCTCCTTTTTTTTTCTACTGAGAATTTTGTCATTTTTTTTCATAATGTCGAAAACATTCTTTCTCGGCCCAAAATAATAACAAACGACAAAAAAAAATGTCGTAGTCGAACAAGAGAATGCGATGTTTTTATGCAAATTTTTATTTGTTGGTAAAAAAAATAACTATGATCTAAATTAAAAAAAAGAAAATCCTGTAATGAGAAAGGCAACTAAATTTTGTCAGTTAGAAAATAATCGGCGGAATAAAGCAAGAAGTAGAACCGGCATTTCTTTTTATGACAAAATTAACGAAAAAGTTAAGCAGACATTTTTTTCTACTTTTCTGATGGAATAAGCAACTCGTTCGCTTCA
>CAHIKZ030003021.1:2170000-2205000 GCA_903632075.3 Acanthosepion pharaonis | reverse complement strand
ATAACGTGTATCACGCATGGCACAAAAAAGAAGAGAAGTGCAGGAAGTACTCCTTGTCCTACTCTAGAACACAATACGATACAGAAATTTAAAAAAAAACGAAATTAAGAGGAAAGTGCACAATATAAACAACTCTAAATGTGGCACGGTGGAGGAGGAGGAGGCAATCGGAGAGCCGAGTTCGAATTCCAGTCGAATCCATTATATTCACTTACAAGCTAATACCCTTGGGAAAGGTATGAATCTTTTTCTTCTTCCCCACCAGCTATGGGTAAATAGCAGGACAGACTGGGTTGTATAGCCTTGGATGGCAACTGGTCTACCGCTGAAAGAAATGGCAACCTACCGCAGGAAAAAAATCTGCCTCGTCAGTCATGTATCGAAAGATATATGATCGCCTAAGCGTGTATCACGCATGGCGCATAACTGATCACAGACCGGGTTCTATAGCCTTGGATGGCAACTGGTCTATCGCAGAAAGAAATGGCAACCTACTGCGGGAAAAAAAATCTGCCTCGTCAGTCATGTATCGAAAGATATATGATCGCGTAAGCGGGTATCACGCATGGCACATCACTGACTGACAGATCTAACAATGGATAACACTTCATTTGCATTTTTTACAGATTTAATCCTTAAAAATAAGGTTTTGGAGCGGTTTATCTTGAGTCCTAGGATACAATCTTACATGATCAGGTGCTTTAACAAGGTCAATGCGCCCAATTCACCAATAGAAGTAAATAGGTTCGCCTTTCGTCTGATTCACACTTCTTCCTGGCTCAAATCAATGCTTATAAAATCTCCAACGGAACTCTAAAATTTTATCCACTAATTATTTATCTTATTTTTTTTTCTCTTTGCTGCAATAGGAGAAGATAGGCTACCGTCCGGTATATACCCCTCCCCTTTTTTGTGAACATCAGTAGAGGTTTAACCCTTGCTCCCTGTTTACGATTGGGTTTTCGGTTCCTTCTAAAGTTTCTTCAACTCTATACTTCGAATAGGTTTGAAGAAATGTGGTGTTCGGCAAACCCCACGGTCTTCCCTCATTCAAAGCCATTTTCAACCATAGACCTTAGAAAACAGTTGTATACAGCTAACAGTTTAGATATTTCTGAACAGTTTTAACACCATGCATGGCATCCATGTGAAAGCCTCGATCTGGCGAGGCTATTTACGAACATGAATCGAGTTTTCAGGTTAATGTTTTTAGTTTTGTAGCAATTTGCGGTGTTGAGCGAAACTACCTCTGTCGCAGCCTATTCTTACGTTCAATTTCCTTATTTTCGGTACTAAATCTGTTATAAGTGACCCATTCACTAAGCTGCCTCAAGTGTTTACTGTTTACTAATTCCACATCCTGAATTTTCACGAAAGATTCAAGACACGCAGCATCTATGATTTCATTCCAATTCCAGATTATAGTTTCTGTTTTGGAAACGTTTATCTTGAGTCATAGTTCTTGGAATACCTGGTAGAGGACCATTTTTTTGGTTCAAGATCATTACTAAAGGCCTGAATGATCTTTTTCCTCTAACCATTGCTCAGTTGTGAAGATATAGTGGGTCTGACAAAAAAAAAACATTTTAACCTGTTCTCTTCCTAGCTGAATAACTCAAAGGGTTTTTCAGTGATTCTTCTGTCAAGATGGCTAAACGTGTTATCTGAGGACCTGGAAAAAAAAGAAATTTAATTAGTTTAGTGGTTTTGTTATATCGGAATAAAGTGTCGCTGCCGACACTTGAGTTTGAACATAGATCGTCAGAGAGCAAACAGGCGATCCCATTATTAAGTACACGTGACCGTAGAGGAAACGCATATATATGAAGTCGTCTAATTGATCGCTATTTCTACTCTATTGTTAAACGGATCGTTATTGTTTACTCAGTGTGAGTGTTATTTGAGGGTGTCTGACACCAGAATTGTTCAACGGCGTTACTATAATTTATATCTGCGATTACAAAGTCTCTACTACAACGAGCATTACGAAAGTGACAACGATTATTCGTTGACATCACAAAAGTGGCAACGAGTGTTTGTTGACATCTCAAAAGGTTTTTTTTTATTTAATTAAACAGTTTTGTGGGATAATTATCCCATGCTGTTACACAATTTGGAAAATTTTGCTGTTACACCCGATATAGAAAAGACAAAGAGAAAACACGTCACGCCGGTGGGAAAGTGACTGAAGTTGCGATAAGTACCGAATAAAGTACTGAATACTAAATAAATAACACTTTTGAGATTTCCTTAGCGCTGTGCATGAGATGATAAACGGACATTTTGCATATGCTTAATAATTAGATAAGTAAGCGCCTAAAAACACCACGTTCTGTTATCACCCACTGGCTTTCTATCAGACAAACAAAGCTATGTAAATGACAAAAATCGGCATGTGCATATTTATTTTTACTTATTTTACCAAATGTCCCCTCTCTAGCGACTTTCTGACAATCGATTATTTTACTCCTGTGAGCTAAATCACTGAATAGCTACACCTGCTCTCAGAAGTTGTGGTCGGAGCAAGGGGCGATTAGACTAAGTAGAAATGTCTCCCTACGCTACTCAAGCCCCTGCTAAACCTGACTCCAGTTTCTTCAGCCACCAACCAATCCATTGACATCGACACAAAACGTGTACCTTAATTAAACTGTGACTGAAAAGCTGCTACAATAACGTCGCATGAAAAGAAATAGATTGGCAGACGACTCATTGTGAATACGTATTTGCATTTGGATTAAGTGTTTGTTGGGTATATTGGTGTCCATGCGCATGCGTGTAAAGGTTCAAGTCCTGTTTAAGAGGTTAATTTTCAGTGTAACACCCGCGCTCAATTTGCATAAAAAATTTCCAGAATAGTTATATTTATGTGCAATTGTACATGCTCTATTCGAATCTGGCTTGATAAATTTGATAAAATCTACCGTTTTGGAGTTATCAACAGTGAAAATTTGGTTTCATTCGTGTCGCCGGCAGCCATTACTGGAGTTGTTTGCATACATTCGCTGTAGAATTGCTATCAGTGTAGGTATCATTGAGCAAACTCCGCGTGTCTACGTAAATAGTTCTCGTGCGCAGTAATTGAGACCAATTTAGACAAGAAAGATTAGTTCCGCACTTAGCTTTCCGTAATCTTCCGCGTTTAGCTTTCCGTAGTCTTCCGCGTTTAGCTTTCCGCGGCGAATGTATGCAAACAATGCCAGTAATGGCTGCCGCCAATGACGCAAATGAATCCGAACTTTCACTAAAAATAACTCCAAAACAGTAGATTTTATCAAATTTATCAAGCCAGATTAGAATGGAGCATGTACAATTACACATAAATATAAGTATTTCTGGAAATTTTTAATGCGAAATGAGCGCGGGTGTTACACTACAAATTAACCGTTTTAAGAATATTTTTTTTTAAATCCGATCTAAAATTAATCAAAATATTTTATTAATATTTTCTATTTGTTTATACTTCTCTTAATCCATGGTATAAGTCTTGTAGTCCGCTTCCTTATTTTGAAGACAAGATAGAAATGTCTCCCTATACTAGTCAGGTCCCTGCTAAATCTGATCCCAGTTTGTTCCTACATCCATTGATAAATGTATACCTTTATTAAACTATGACTGAAAAACTGCCTGAAAGGAAAGAGTTTTGGCAGACGACTCATTGTGAATACGTATTTGTATTTGGATTAATTGGTTGTTGGGTACATTGATGTTTATGCACATGTATGTAAAGGTTCAACTGCTGTTTAAGAATATTTTACACTTCCCTCAATCTTTGGTATAAGTCTTGTAGTCCGCTTTTCTTTTAATTTGACCAACGTAGCGCTAGATGAAGATAAGTTTAAAATGTCTCCTTATGTTAGTCAGGTCTCTGCTAAACCTAACTCCATTTTGCTCCTACACCAAGCAATCTATAGACATCAACCTAAACTTTAATTAAACTGCAATTGGATAACTCCAATCTAAAGATAACGTAACTTTTGGGTTTTCTCCCGAGCCTGTTATCTGACAATGGCATCATTTGTGTAGTTTAAAAACGAATGCAGGTTTAAGTTAACTGAAGCTTTATTCAACTTAAAATAGAGTGTGCCTTACTGGACTTATTTAAATACGGAACACGTATAAGGGGAGATAATCCATACCACATCTTGTAAGGAAATTGGCAATTGTGAATCTGCATTCGTAATTTGCATTACTTGGTTGTTTGGTACATTGGTATTCTGCTGCTTGTATGTAAATGTTGAAGTCTTGTTTGACAAATATTTGTAAAAAAATCTAATCTAAGTTTAATCAAAACGTTTTATTCATATTTCATATTTGTTTAATCTTCTTACAACCCAGGGTATGAGTCCTGTAGTATCCCGCATTTCTTTTAATTGTTCACTGTGTCGTGTTAGACACTTTTTCTCGTCAAAATTTAACTTACACATTTATCAAACTACCATTCGTTCATGCTTTGAATATTGTCGTCACAACTGACCTGGTTCTTCTGCTATGTATTTTGAGATCACTGACGAAAAGACACAGAAGATACTGCAACATTATTTCAGTCACTTTCGCACCGCCGTAACATAGCTTCCACGTGACTTTTATAAAAAAATATTTTCATGGTAATTTTTCTGATACTCTTTGCTCTTGGCTTTGTAGACTTTATGAATTTAAGCGTACTAAAAGACTGGCGGAATGGTCACATTAAATTTACAATTGAATTGGCTAGATGTAGCCGTAAGTTCTATGCTAACAGTTCCTTTTCTCGCACTTCTCATTTGTGAAAATCTCTTCCGGTTTCATGCTTTCCGGTCAACTTTAATCTTCAAAAATTTAAATGCAATCTCAATCACTATCTACTGTTATCTTGACTACACTTCTATTGTTCAAGCTCCTGAGTAATGTTTCTGTTTTCTTATTCTTCCGCACACGGTAACCCTTTGAGTCTTAGTGGCTTTACTACCTTACTTGTGGGAATTTGATTTTAAAGAATTGATTAAAAAAAAAACATTTTATCATCTGTTATCTCACCAATATTATTTTCATTTGAACTATGACATTTTTACAAGTTCTTAATACAAGCTTATTTGAATTAGGAACGCATCTGTTTCGTGGTAATGTCATATAATCTGTTGGGGCCGCTATAAACGCACTTAGTAGAACTTAATCACTGGCACAAGAGACAGGGTGGTCGAACGGCCACTAGACAAGCCATTCCTACTCTGCGACATACCCGATTCAATTCGTTAAGGGAATAGTAAAGTACGTTGGATTAATGGTTGCTCGGGTGGAGATGATAAGACTATGACTTTTTATCGTCCGCTAAGAAGCGTGTTGTTTTATAAGCCGACGCATGCGCACTAATGAATTAATAGGGGAGGAAAAAAACCCTTCATGGTTGCGTAGCTGCCCGATTCTTCGATCTCTCACTTTCTATCACGCATTATCTTGCTCTCCCTCTCCTCTCTCTCTCATTTGTTATCCTTTTCTCTTTCACTTTGTCCCTCTATTTTCTCGCCATTGTTATCTGTCGCCATCTTCCACTCTCTCCTCTCCATCTGCCTTTCTCTCTCTCCCCTCGTATACGGGTGAATTAATATATATGATCACTAGTTCGGTATCTGGTGTTTGGCTAACTGCAAGTTGATCGAATTTCAAATCTAAATAGTTTATCCATTTAAAATTCTATATTTGTTACAAAACTAGCTTAAAAGCGGCATTCCGTGCGGACTTTGAACCTAGACCCTGCGGAAGACGAATTAGGCCTCCGGAACAAAACTAAAGGGACTTCTGGTCCAAGTTAAAAAAAAAAAAAAAAAAAAAAAAAACAGCAATGATAATTTTGAATAAATAAATTTGAATTCCTCAATACACTCCATGAAACTTCAAAACCTCACTTTAACTCTGATTCCGGCTATAAGTCCTTTTCCGGTCAAAAGATCGGTTTGGATTGAAAGTCTGATTGAGGCCTAAATCCCAATTCAGGCCAAAATTGTGTTCTTCAAATCATAAACTCTGCTGCATTTTAAAGAATTAAGACTGATTTCCTCAATTTACGAAGTTTTGGAGCTATTTGAACCTGAATTTAAAACAATTATTTTTAAATTTGCAAAGTTTTTGAGCTACTTTAAACTCAATATAGATTAAAAACTTTTAAAATCGCTAATCTGTTTCAGTTATTTTAAAATTTGAATTTTAAACTGTTTTTAACCTCCTTATCCGGACACAAATCCCAACGCTGGATGTTCAAGCACCAGACGGAATCATCTGGATTCCAAAAAGCTGTGTTTCTCACGAGCAATTGTGGCTCGAGTTAGAGGTGCTTTAGATACACGAACGGACAGAAAGAATTTGCTGTTTATTTATTTAGAAGTATGTAAAATCCATATTGGTAGTACTATTGTCCTCATCTTTACTGCCACGTCCACGACGCTTCGGCCGTTGTACGCTTCGGCCTTCTTCAGAACCGATATCTCAGTTTTAGTTAACTCGTATTGATGACTCTCCATTTTTTAGGTATATCCAGCTGAAATGCAGATGGCGTCATGAAAATAAATTCAAAGTCCCGATTCGTACTCTTTTTTCTGTTACCCAAGAGTTGTTGCCAGACTGTAAATAGAAATTAGCCTTCGCGACACAGACATTCATTTCAATTGGATTCAAACTCTATATGTACGTTTGTGTGAGTGCCTGCATATTCTAATATTCTCGAAATATTTCTATCAAAATTTTAAAAAATGTTTCAAAAATATTTCGATTTATTACTCAATAATTTTTTAAAGATTCCATAAAATTTACCACATATTTGATTTTTGTTTTTTAGAGTTTAAATAATGAATTCCATTTTCTTGTCTCCAACAGATGGTGTCATGGAAATAAATCGTATTTTTTTGTTTTTTTAGGGTTTAAATAATGAATTTCATTTTCTTGTCTCCAACTTTATAATTTTACTGCTCAGGTCAGGGTAGGTGATGTCCAGACTGAGTGATAAGGAAATGTAGATGGTGTCATGGAAATAAATTCAAAGTCCCGACTCGTATTTGATTTTTGTTTTTTAGGGTTTAAATAATAAATTCCATTTTATTGTCTCCAACTTTTATTAAGATTTTACTACTCCGCTCAGGGTAGGGGCTGTCCAGATTGAGTGATATCGGAATGGATTGTTCCAGTGTCTTATTTCAAACTCGGTCAAACTGTGTGCGTTGTGCGTGGTCTCGTGCTCACATTAAATGGCACAAACACTTGCAAGTTACTCACACACATACAAAAGTTACATACAGATGGTGTGTAATGGATAATGGATCATTTTTTTTTTCTCTTTTTTTATAATATGGATTTTATGTGCGTTAATATAACATATTTAAAAAAAGGAAAAAAGAATTCTTGTAAAATGGTACTCTTAACCCGCTGGTTTGACCGTTGAGATCTGTTGTAATCATTATCTGCTTGTTCCACCGTTGAGGTTTTTAGAGTTGGTTGCGCTTAGCCTGGGTCCTCGACCTTGTCGCCAAAGGTGGCCCTACCAGGAGTTTAGAACACCAGACGGCATCGTTCTCAGAGTCATAAGACCATGCAAACCATTCCACCACGATAAGGAGCGACTATCACTTGTAACGTACCCATGCTATTTCAACTTTCTCTTCTTGATGGTAGATATTGTTACAGTTTTTGTGTATATATATATATATATGTAACTAGTGAGTTAGTCAAAATGACTTAATTCCCTTTATAGCATATCAATAGAATATTAACCAATCAGAAGCCGCAGAACATTGTATCCGTCGTGTATAAAGGCGGCCATTTTTGTTTATCCTACCGGAATGACCAGTGCCAACTTGTCAGGCGAAGATGAATAAGGAAGAACTACGCTCTGCTACTTTGCTGCTTAATATCCACTGCGAACCTGAACTACGCTTTCCTACTGTCTCCGAAATATTCACTGCTAACCTCTGGATTCTATACTCGAAGACGACCGTCATGAATTTGTAACAGATATGAGATCCTTCAATAAGCCTGCGTCATTTGCGATGTGGTCAATGGTGGAGAGATGTCTTGAACGATTCTGCATTTCTAATGCTTGGATTCTACGCTGTAGTTCTGCTGATAATGTCCAAGATTAGCAGACATAGAGAAATGACTGAGAAGGCCGATGCACGCAACGGCCTGATCTCTGATTTCAGGCAGATGTCCCTTCGTTTCCAGTTGATTTTTAGTTTTGCAACAATTGCCAATTAATTGTGCTGTACTTGACATGATTTATGTTTTGGAGTCCTCGTAATCGTGTCAAGATATTTGAATTGGTTCACTACAGAAGGTTGGGGAGGCACGGTGGAGTAATGGATAGAGGCTCGGATTGAAGAAAACGGGGAGCTGAGTTCGAATTTCAGTCAAATCCTTTATATTCAATTACATGCTAATACCCTTGGAAAATGTATGAATCCTCTTCTTCTACCCCAGCTATAGGTAAATAGTAGGGGGAGAAGAAGATGCCTTAGATGGCAACTGGTCTACCGCAGAAAGAAATGGCAACTTACTGCAGGAAAAAATCTGCTTCGTCAGTCATGTATCGAAAGATACATGATCGCCTAACGAGAAGAAAGGAAGAAAAATGAATTGCAAGAAGACAGAACGCGTTCTTGTTAACAAAAGGATGATACCAAAAGTGCAAATTGCAAATCGGAGGTACCAAAATCAAACAAGTGCAGAAATTTAAATATCTAGAAAGTTCGGGGGGATAAGGGGCGACATCTATTTGAAACATTGTTCATCACTCTGTCAATCTAGGGCTGAATTTCGCCGATGGCGCGCAGTCGATAGACAAGGTTTGCATTTGGGTATTTTTTCTAGAACTGTGTCAAAATTCTCTGTACATAGCAGATACAAGGTTACTGAATAGAATAATCACACCAAGGTTGGTAATGATCGATAATACTTGGGACAAGAACAACACATATAAGATCCGCCAGCGGCGCGTAGAAGAAGTAATCAGCTGCTAGAAATTATTCAAGCGAATTCCGCAATGAATCTTCAACTGTACGATATCTACCAACCGCCCCACGTGGTTTGATGTGGCACAAGACCGAATTTAATGTGGGGTATCGAATCTGTATTCTATACGGAACCGTCATATAGCCTGACATGACTTTAACCGATTTGGCCACAGAGGAGCGTTCGGTTAGCAAGGTCGAATTTACTGCCTGGAAGATTGAAGTTTACTGGAAGATTGTAGTTTAAAGATAGTAAAATACAGGTTCGATTCCTGTCGGATGACGAATATTTTCTATGAAAATTTCTCAGACAATCAGGCCGGTAAATGTTGTTTAATACTGTTTATTATAAACAGAGCATTTACTTAAATATTTGTATCTATAAAAAGAATGTATAAACATAAAAGTGTCTTAAATTATAAATGTATGTAAGTATTATTTGATAATTAATAGCGATAATTCCAAAGAGGATATAAATCCAAAGAGAACTCATGGTAAAAACAGAGCATAAATATATATATATATATATATATATATATATATATATATATAATGAAAGCGGAGTCCTTGGAAATCCATTGGTAATAATGTATTTCACGGGATCAGACCCCATCTTTTCAAACCCCCAAAAATTACACCAATCTATATATATATTGTTGTAAGATTATTGGGTCTGAAGAGATGGGGTCTGATCCCGTGAAATACATTATTACCAATGGATTTCTAAGGACTCCGCTTTCATTATATATATATATATATATATATATACGTACATATAAGTAGAAACGTACATATAAGCTTTAGATCAAAATAAAATTCTTTTCGTTTTTCATTCAAAATACTCAAATTTTAGGAATACGTTTTCACAACATCGCCCACGTGACGACGACGTGATCATATTTAAACGGAACGCTGATTTTATAAAAGATTTCTGTTATCTGTTTGGATTGGTATTATGTCCATCGTCTTTTTCATGTTGAATTGTATATGGTCTATGTGAATTATGTTTTATGAATATGTCCTGAAGATGGTCTATTAGACCGAAACGTCCGATGTTGACATTAAACATTAAAACAGCATAATTGCATATTAGGATTTTTGTTTGTTTTTTCTTATTTTTTCTTCATATATATATATATATATATATATATATATATATATATATATATATATATATAAATTAACTGATTTAAAATATGGTTTCTTCGCTACACAGTAATAACCATGTTTCAAAATCTAAACTAAAAACTTCAAATTTAATTATATAATTAAATTAACAGCATTAGCTCTGTTTCATCATCAAGCGAATTTTGGAATAACTTATTTTTAAATTTACTGAGTTTTAAACGCATATATAAATTCATAATTTCCTGTTTCCAAGGATACAGAGAAATCCAATCATTCAGACAGGGGCTGTAGCGTGTTCATTTTTATTAACTATTGTTGTATCAATTATGAGCTACGTTCGAAAAAGAGGTTAAGTTTAGAGAGGGTAGGGGTGTATTTTCCAACGAATTCTGACATCCGTTAAACGCATGTCGTCTGTTTTTTTTTATTTATTATTAACGACAAAAGGTTTTTCGGCATTTTTTTCGTACTTCTATTCTTAAAGATTCTTTCTAAAATGGGTGTTTGGGTTAGAATACGTTATATTTAACTACAATTTTAAAATATTTTTTACTGTTAATTACTAATAGACTACATTTCTTTTTAAATCAAGTAAATGTAATAGAATTACTTAAATTATTTAAAATTATCTTTTCATATCAAATATAAGTATGTATATTTCCAGTTCCCATTTTTTAAAATTTTATTTTTAAATATTATTTAAGGAAAATTTTTGACAATGACGGCAAAGAATAGCTATTTCATTTTTTGATTAAGTAAATTTTTATTTTTTATAAACTTAGTAATATATAGTTTCTTATGTATGCACAAAGGACATGGGTCATTTCATGACCTACATATTGCAGCTTTTCTTATTAATTTCTATTTTACTGTAGGTGTTTTATTGGTTTCATTTAAGTGCCAGCAATATTTCGAAAGGGATGTCTGATTTTTGTATTTATTTATCCTAAATAAAGTTTGATGTTGATTGAACCTCTTTTTGAACTCATGGCTTGTGCAACCTATAAAGATTTTTATGTTTTCAGGATTCTCAATAGATGAGATATTGCATTGGTATACTAATGATTCCATGCCACATTTATTTTGTAGAGGACAGTTATGAGGATTTCTACAGTTAGATAATTTTTGTTTATCTTCATCTCTTTTTATTTTTATATTGTCTAAATTTCTTTGGTTTAAGTCTAAGTGTTTATTCAAGATATTAGCATTATGTTTCTTAATAATTTTTTCTAAGTTTTCAGTACAGCTGTAACTTAATTTTAGCATATTTTTATTGAAAATAGTACTTAGTTTACTTTCTCTAGGAAAGTGCTTAACTATTACTGCAAGGGATTTTTGTGCTAATTTGTTCTTTACCATTTGGTTGTATGGGGGTGTATACCAAATTATTTTTCTACTTCTGTTTTTTCTATTCTTTCCATTTTCATTTTTTATATAATTTAGTTTTTGTAGCCACTATCTTTTAGAGCTTTATTATAGTAATGTATATGTCCATAGAAAATCTTCTCATTTGCTGAATTTGTACTTATTCTTTTTTCGATAGATAAAGGTATGTGCTTAATTATAGATGGAGGATGATTTGATTTATGGTGTACATATAAAGGATTGGCATTGAGTTTTTTTATAAGGTATGTATACATTTTTCATTAAATCTAATGTTATATCAAGGAAGTTAACTTTTTTAATTTAGTGCTTACCGTAATTTTTAAGTTCAGGCGTTTAAATTCTTTATATAATATCTTTCTAATTTTATCGATTTTAAGGTTAGTAGAGTTCTTTATAACCATAAATCCATCGTCTCTGTATAAACCAATGTCAATTAATTTCATGGTGCGCTATGAGATTGTATAATAGAAAAAGACCTATAAGACCAGAAGACTCAGCTGAGTCTAGTGATGTCGAAGTGGTCATAAGAATTTGGTATCCATTGCTTACTTTTATGTAACAGTACCGATTTTTTCGCATTTATAATAATGTTCTTTTCTTCTTCAGTAATACCCGTGTACTGGGTAGCAAAGTCCAACGCACTCATGAACTTCAGTTCTTTAGATATTGATTGAAAATAATTTTCAATATCAAACTGCATTAGTGTACAGTTCGTTTTAGTTTGTCATGTCTTTGGTGTTAATCCAAAGTTTCATGCCTATTTTTTCTTTAATTTGTTGATTTACCCTTTCAAGGATCATTTTACTAATTTTTCCGATCTCAGGTCTTGTTGGGTTTATTATCCTTGTAGTCGGATTAGCCTCGAAATCTGGTTTGTGGTCCTTTAAGGTTATATAGCACTCTTTTTCATTTAGTTTACCTACTCTATCACTAATCTTCAGTTTGTCTGTAATTTTTTTACTGCTAGGATTAATATTCACCACCATGTTGAGGTAATTATTATTGCCTTTTTATAGTTCTTATGTAAATCCTTATTTATTAGATCGTTGTAGTCCCTTGTCATTATTTTATTGAAGTTTCCTGTTTTGTCGGATTTCACTAAAATTTTATCCGTTATGTTAGTCTTTTACTATTTTATCCAGGCGTTTTTGGAAGTAGCATTTCTTTTCATGGAAATTTATGTTATTTATTATTTCCAATAGGTCATTTTTAAACCAGACAAACTATGAATAAACGATGCTGCTTTTTTACTGCTAAAACCGTAAGCCTCATATTGTTTTTGTTTTGTAAGTCATTCCGTTGAAGGAAGAAGTACGCTTTCTATATCATCCTTCGTATGAGTTCCTCTGTTTTTTTACATTAATATAACGAAATAATACTTTTTTATTGGTATTAGGAATGTTCGTCAGAGAAATTCCGAAATTTATTTTTTCCATATTTTTTCTTGTTAAAAATAAAGATTACAAATGTCTATTGAAATGATTTCTCGTCATTTTCCAAACTGCGAATCACCTGCAAACCAGGCTGTTGCAGATGCAAAAAGGATCCAAAATCAAAGCCGTGCCCAAGGTTTTTATCTGTTATATTATTTGTCCTGATCTGGCATCTCGGCTTTAGTCACTCCCCTTACCGCCGTAACAGTTTCCCTGTGTCTTTTCTATATATATTTTCATGGTCATTTTTCTAATAAGCTTTCCTCATTGGTACGACGACCGCATAAATTCAAGCGTAGTCCCAGATTGCCAACACGGTCTCATCATGTTACTGTTGAAATAGATGGAACCGTAATTTCTATTGTAGTAGTTTCTTCTATCGCACTTCTTCATCGTGGAACTCACTTCCGGTTTCTTGCTTTCTTGTCAACTACGATCTTCAAAAATTTAAATGCAAAATCAATTGCCATCTTCAGTCTTTCTGATTCCTGTTCTTTTATTGTCTTTTTCACTTACTAACATTTTCTCATTTTCCTTCACTCTCAGTAACCCCTTCCGTCTCAGTGGCATAACTGCCTTGCCTGTGGTGAAATTATTGAAACATTTTCCGGTGGCTGATTTCGCAAAAAGAGTAGATCCCATTCCTCTCTAGGTTAAACCACAGCCAATCTTCCCCAACTTGAAGTCTCACTTTGATCACGGACACAGGTCCATTAATTCTATTAAAGGCAACACTCCGCTTTGGACGTTGACTAGGAAAACCCCCCCTCCCGCCTAGTGACGCCATGTCATCATCACACTGACTTCAAACATAGCTATGGAGCCAGTCAACTCCACTGTGCTAGATGACTGTTGTTGACCCTACAAGAAGATTCATCTTCCCTTCGACAAGCTTTGTTTTTAATAGAACAAGAACTACAAAGACAAAGAGGGGGTGGTAAAAAGATGGGTGATGCACAATGAAGAAAGTAGGTTTGGAGAATTTAAGACTCACTGGGTCTACTGAAGACAAGGAAAAACAGGAGCTAGCCTGATGAGCGAGTCTTAGTAAATAGATAGAACAAGGACTATAAGGGCAGTAAAGAGCCATGAGTAACAAGAAGTAGGAAGTTGGGGAGAGCCATGATTTTCCATTCATTCATTTATTTTATTCAATTAGCGCATTTTGTGCCGCTACCTCTACCCTATACTAACAATTGTGGTTTATGGTGACATTCAAGGCAGAATAGTGCAATGGCTTTTTGCATCGGGTATGTTGAGGTTACCCCGTCCCTCCTGTCAGCAGTGGATTTGTTTTTGAAGTTACCTTCTTCCAGCCTTTGCCTAAAGACCTACAAAGCAACAGGTAGTTTAAATTCTGAATTTCCAGCTCCTAGACTGGTTGCCACCCAAGGCTATAGGACCCAGTCTGTCCTTACCCATAACTGGGAGTAGAAGACATAGAGTCATACCTTTCCCATATTAGCACGTAAGTGAATTTAATGAACTCGACTGAAATTCGAACTCGTCTCTCCGATTTCTCATTCCGGGCCGATAGCCATTACTCCACCATGATAGTCCAAACCCTGAAAAGATGTAAATTAAAAGATAGCAGGCCTAAAGATATAGTGCGTATTAGAGCAATGGTTCCCAGACGGTGTGACGTACCTCATAGGTGCAACGGAAGAGGATAGCAGGTGAGGCGGAATGATTGAAAGACAATCAAAGATTTAGAAGTACAGTGATCCCTCGCTAATTTGCGGTTCTACTATCGCGGATTCACGACTTCGCGGATTTTAAAAAAATATATATGGAAAATATATCGCGGAGTTTCTGGAAAATTCTAGAAAAATCGCGATATATGAATACCTAAAATTTTTCATTAAACCCATTAAAATATTAATAATAAATATTATTTCCTGGTCTAGGAACAACAAAACAAGCATAAAATAGCAATAGAAAGGACACCGCCGTCCGAAGAGACATAAAATACAATTATCGGCTGCACAGTAGAAGTCATCATCAGCTTCATCATCATCATTTCTACTGCGCAGCAAATTCATCACCATCATCATTCAAATTCTACTACAACTTCTATCGTGTTGGATACAGTAACAACCTTTATTTTTTTAAATCTAGTGTTATTGTTTAACAGTTGTCCTTGTTATTAATAGAGTACTGTAATGGGTGGGTTGTTAGCAGTACAGGGAGGGTTTTAAAAGCCCAAATACACGTTAAATAAATACTGTAAATATGGCGTCCCTACTTCGCGGAAATTATCGCGGGCAGTCTCGGAACCAATCTACCGCGATAAACGAGGGATCACTGTATATCCAAAAAATTCATATGCCAATAATAAATATGATTTCAAAATTTAAATATTATTATAGATTACTTGTAATTGTATACATGAGCCCCAGTATAAATAGTTATAAATAATTATTGACTGATTTTATCATTGTGATATTTTTGCATTATATCAAGTATTAAAAATATAGTAACTAGGGTTCACAATTTAGAGGAGAGAGTTATCAATGATAAATTTATAATTAGGAATCCGCGGTTATCTCCCTTTGTTCTTTTCTCTGTCTTTTTCATGTACTTTTTATCACATAAAATCTGGATCTGATGAGGCGCAAAAATGCGACCCAGAGAAAAAAAATGAGAACCACTGTATTAAAGAAACGTTCTGTCTCCTTTGAGAGAACTCCTGTCAATATCTGTGTAAAAAAAAATTATAATACTAACAACATAGCAAAACCCGGGAAAAATACATTTTACGGCTTCCTGGCTATTATAGATACCAAAAACAAAGTGTCTGATTTTTATATTTTTAGAAATAGTAATAGAAAGCTTTTGATGTGAAACAAACAAGGCATCGAGAAGGTTAGTGAGAGGGAGAGAGAGGGAGGAAATAGGCCTACAAATGCTTATAAATTTATAAAAATCAACAAAGCAGAGAGAGCTGCACTCTCGCACAAACGCGACACGAAACATTACAATGAGACACTAACGTAACTATAAAAGAAAGTCTTTGAACCGCCATCTTGTAATGCATCCCTGTTTTATCGAGCCGTGGTTCGCCCATAGCCCACTACGTCACCCCTTTACCCGTTTTTGACGGCGTCACCGGCACCCTTTACCTTACCTACCCGGCCTCCACCATAGGTGATGGGTAGGGCGCTTCTTTGGATGAACGCTTGGCTAGCGCTGAACGTCGTGTTCCCTCAGCGCCGGCGAAACCCGCTGATACTCGGGTGCTCAGCAGAAAAGTTTGTAATGATCTTGTCGGTCAGATAATAGACACACGACAAATTTAATGGCGATGTTGACTTTTGTTTTGATATATCTTTTATTCTTGCATATGTTTAGCCACGTGTACGCATAGATGCGTGCGTATGTATTTGTGTATTCGCGTGTGTACGTAACAGAGAGAAAGAAAGACAGAGACAGATTGAATATGGATTTTAGTGAAAGGATGTTTTGTACACCTAAATGTTACATCTTTTTGTCAGGGTACTTTTTTTTTTTAATTATTTTATTTTTTTTAGTTTTTTTAGTTCAATTTCATTTTTTTTTTTTTTTGTTCAATTTCTTTTAAAAATTATTTTTAAGCAGTAGATTCATCGTAAAAACGATTTTTTAAGACTGCAATTAGCGTTTAAGAACAAAACCCTGCTAATTCTTTCGTCAATAAATGGGGTTCACTTGTCTATTTTTAATGGAATATACCAGAAGAAAGAATTCTGTTTTAAAAGTAGAATATAAAAAATAAAGGGGTTCTTATGTGAAATGCTATCAGCTATAGTGAGTTTTAACGTCGATGTGCTCTTTTATTGTGGCCTTGTGCCTAGGCACAAACTTGAGAGTTCGTATATTTAGTGGCCAGTTTTCTTGGTTCAAACAGTCACATTTCCCATTGGCTAGAGAAGCGAGTGTTTGAATCCAATGCTGATTTTCTCGACAAACAATGTTTCCTATTTTGATTGATAGACGCAAACAGTTTTCATTTCGACATTTGGCCTTGAAGTGGAGAAAGAAAAAGAAAGAAAGAAAGAAAGAAAGAAAAAGAAAGAAAGAAATATGAAAAGAAATAGGAAGAATTAAAAGAAAGAGAAGTAACAGAGAGCAGGGGAATGTAAAAGAAAAAAGGAAAAAGAAAGAAAGAAAAAAGAAAAGAAATTGGAGGAATTAAAAGAAAGAGAAATAATAGAAGAGTAATGTAAATAAAAGAATGAAAGAAAGAATGTTAGAAAGTAAGAAAGAAAGAAAAGTAATAGAGGGGAGAGGAATGTGAAAGAAAGAAGAAAAGAAACAAAGAAAGAAAATGAAGAAGAAAGCAAGAATTTATTTAGATAGTAAATAAAAGGAACTCAAGTAAATAAAAACTTTGAAAATTGAATGGTTCTTCTTTACTAAGTTTCAGCTGACATAAGGCCACAATAATGGAGTACCGAGCGATAGCCGAACTAGCTACAATAATAATTGTTTGCTAATCTCAAATATGAAAGATGATGGCCAGGGAAGAAAAATATACAAAAATTAGGAGCGTACGACAGAGTCAAATGTTGGAAAACAATAAATAAAAGAAAGAAAGAATGAAAGCAAAAAAAAAAAAAAAGACAAAAACAAAAAAAACAAACAAACAAATAAACCCAGAAAAAAGAACGGAATAAATGTCGACTAATTGGACCTTAATATCGGCTGCAAATTGATTGTTTTCTTTTCGCCCCATTTTGGTTTCTATTTTTTTATTTTTTTTTTTTTTGTTCTGTCAGCCGAGAAATGAAAATTTAGGCCTTTGTATTGATGGTCCTCTCTCTTTCTTGCTCTCTCTCTCTCTCTCTTACCTATTCTTCTGTGTGCACCAGAGTGTACTTGCTAAGAATGCGTTTGAGGGCGTAGGACAGTGCACGCGCGTACAGGTGACTCAACGTCTGAATGCAGTTTTGAATAGCTTCTACGTTTGCATATGCCAACATATTTATTTTCTCACTAGCCTCGAAGCCACCCCTCGGGCGGACATTAGGCCAGCTCCCGCGGAGAGCTTTTGGACCATTTACCTTCAGCGTCCTATATACGTAAAAGTTATAAAAATTTAGAAATAATAAAATTATTTTATCTTTATTCAACACCTTAATTCGGAATAACCTTTCTTCGTATACGCAATCGATCTACGTAATTTGTTTACAGTCATTTTGTGTGCAATTATTATTTTCTTTTAAAATCACCATTCTTTATGATCCCTTCACATAGAGTTACTCTTAAATGACATTAGGGAACCTAGACACTGTAATATTTCGAATACGTCACAGTATGAGTGCTAGAAAAAGAAAAAAAGCATATGAGCAACGTACCATCCCGTACTTAGGTTTTAATTACGGCTTAATCGATTGAAATTTCGACGAAAAGCCATTTTAAAGTTAAACCTTTAATAAAGAATTGTTTTAAAAACCTTTCACTCTGTTCGATATTTAAATTTAACATTAAATGAGTTATTTATTGAATTTTTAATCGCGCGTAACTACAGTAGTTACTACCTGTTACTTCAGGTTGTCTATGATTCGCCGAGATTTAAAAACGGACGTACAGACGGACACACGTACACTGCGCTTAATTTTTTTTCTAATCAAAAACATTCTTAATATCAGAGTTAGACATTTAGTTCGTTCATACACGAAAGACTTCTAACTCTCATATAAACACCTCTGTACAGTGTACGCAATAACATAGACGTTATTCATCTTTTTATGTGACATGTCCTTTCAAGATGTGGGGGATCGTGTCTCACCACAACATCCTCTCCGTCCTGGGTAAAATTATTACCAGAAATAAATTTTTCAGGGGTTGGGGACTATTACCAGCAGTATATTTTTTGAAAAAAAAAAATTACCATTTTTTTAAAATAATATTACTAGCTATGCATTTCTGGGGGAAAAATATTGTCAGAAATAGATTTTTGATAAAACAAAATATTTCCAGGGAAAAAAGTTGTCGGCATTAAATGACCCATTGAGGTTGATATACCGTAAAACAAAACAAACTAAACCAAACAACGTCCTGTATTTTATAACTGGAAGTAATGTTAACTCTTTACCATCCTTCGTTCTTCTCCGCAGATCGAAATTTTCACATACATGCCACAGCTCGTTTAGAAATATCTAAACTGCCAGACGTATACAACCACTTTCTAAGCGCAATGATAAAAAATGGCTTCGAGCGAATAAAGCCTGTAGGTCTTAGAGAGAATCATCCTTTTTCGAACCCGGCCCTTTACAAGAGCTAGATCAGACTGAAATTGGTGCATTGGGGGCCATATATGGGCACGAGTTGCCCAGTCTTCACTTTCCGGTCTCGATAGAATTCAAAAAGCGTCTCCACGTCCTTGTAGTCGACCCTGCAACCTCTTTCCTCGCAGGCGAAACGTCGTAAGCCTCTCACTGCTCTATCGCTCTTTCCTTAGAAAGTGCTCAAACGAACTACATTTCTTAGTTCCACTAACCCTCACCGCTAAGACCCACTATACCACTGTAGCGAACCCCCAAAATTCACTTGGTAACCCATTGGTAAAATATAACTTCCGTTCGAGCCGCTTCTTCCCACGGACCGCTGCTTTTGTGGAACCCTCTAACTCGAGTGGCTCTTGAGCCTTGTGGACATCATTGTAAAAAATAAAAGAAACCTGGGGATTTTCAATAACGGCAACAACTAAAATGGATTGCACACGTAACTCGAAGAGAAAATAATGACATAATCAAGATGTTGACATTCCACACAACTTCAGACAAAAGGTTAGGAAGGAAACCCAAATCAATACTGGAACGAGCGATAACAAGAACTGAACTTGAGAAATCTATTTTCTTGAATGATTATTTTAAAAGAAAGACTTTATGAGGGATACTCATTAAGCTGTAAATATCCAGGGAGACTCCTTCCGCTATAAATGTCTAGGGATACCCATGACGCTATAAATATCTAGGGATACTTATTCTGCTGTAAATATGTGGGCATGCTCTTTCCGCTGTAAATGTCTCGGGATACCCATCCTGCTGTAAATGTCTCGGGTTACTCATTCCGCTGTGAATGCACTGGATACTCCTTCCGCTGTAAATAACTAGGGATACCCATTCGTTGTAAATGTCTGGAGATACTCATTCCGGTGTAAATGGCTAGGGATACTCCTTCTGCTACTCCTTCCAAATATCTAGGAGATACTTCTGCTGTGAATGTCTTCCACTGTAGATATCTTCTGCTGTAAATATCGAGACTACTTCTGGAGACTGTTGAATGTCTTGGGATACCCATTCGTTGTAAATGTCTGGAGATACTCATTCCGGTGTAAATGGCTAAATCCTTCTGCTGTAAATATCGAGATACTCCTTCCACTGTAGATATCTAGGGATACTACTTCTGTTTGGGATAAATATTCGTGAAATGTCTGGAGATACTCAGATACTAGGGATACTCCTTCCACTGTAGATATCTAGGGAGACTACTTCTGCTGTGAATGTCTTGGGATACCCATTCGTTGTAAATGTCTGGAGATACTCATTCCAGTGTAAATGGCTAGGGATACTCCTTCTGCTGTAAATATCGAGAGATACTCCTTCCACTGTAGATATCTAGGGAGACTACTTCTGCTGTGAATGTCTTGGGATACCCATTCGTTGTAAATGTCTGGAGATACTCATTCCGGTGTAAATGGCTAGGGATACTCCTTCTGCTGTAAATATCGAGAGATACTCCTTCCACTGTAGATATCTAGGGAGACTACTTCTGCTGTGAATGTCTTGGGATACCCATTCGTTGTAAATGTCTGGAGATACTCATTCCGGTGTAAATGGCTAGGGATACTCCTTCTGCTGTAAATATCGAGAGATACCTTCCCTGTAGATATCTAGGAGACTACTTCTGCTGTGAATGTCTTGGGATACCCATTCGTTGTAAAATGTAAATGTCTGGAGATACTGCTGTATTCCGGTGTAGATATCTAGGGAGACTACTTCTGGGTCTTGGGATACCCTTCTTGTAAATTGTAAATATTCCGGTGTAAATGGCTAGGGATACTCCTTCCTGTAAATGTAGATATCTAGGAGACTATCTAGGGAGACTACTTCTGCTGTGAATGTCTTGGGATACCCATTCGTTGTAAATGTCTGGAGATACTCATTCCGGTGTAAATGGCTAGGGATACTCCTTCTGCTGTAAATATCGAGAGATACTCCTTCCACTGTAGATATCTAGGGAGACTACTTCTGCTGTGAATGTCTTGGGATACCCATTCGTTGTAAATGTCTGGAGATACTCATTCCGGTGTAAATGGCTAGGGATACTCCTTCTGCTGTAAATATCGTAGATATCTCTACTTCCACTTGTACCCATTCGATATCTGGGGATACTCATTCCGGTGTAAATGTCTAACTCCTTCTGCTGAAATATCGAGAGATACTCCTTCCACTGTAGATATCTAGGGAGACTACTTCTGCTGTGAATGTCTAAGGAGACTGATTACTCTGTCCATGCACAAACGTACTTATTCCAGTTTCCATATCTCTGGATAGGGTGTGCAGTTCGGTGCAATCGATAACGAATTGGAATGATACCCTGGGGACCCGTGTTCAAATTCCACTTGGGTTTGTTACATTCACTTACAAGCAAATACCACAGGGAAACATAATACTCAATCTCTTCTCCATTGACCTCTGTATTAAATCGTTTAACAGATTGGTTCCTATAGCCTTGGTTGGCAACCTGTCTACTACAAGGAACGGCAACCTATGGCGTGAAATCTTCTGCTTAAGCAGTATTGACTCAAAAGAAACATGCTCACTCAAGCGTAAATCACGTATGGTACTTGTCATTTACATCTCGGGATACGCATTATGTTGTCCATGACTACGAATTCCCATTCCGCTATTTGTAGCTAGATATAGTCATCCTGCTGTTAAAAAGGCTAGGCATATCTCATTTAACTGTCAAACAAATAATTTCTCTGTTCTCAGTCGCGAACAACATCACTGATATATACTATGAATGTTTTACATTATCTACAGTTGACCCAATATCCTAATCTCTGTTATCATAATGTCACGGCCGTTGTGCTTTCGGCCTTCTTTAGGTGACTCTCGATCCAAGTAAGCATTTACAACCTTTCTTCTATGTACCGTGTCCTTTTACAGCTCTTAAGTGTGTAGCTCTTCCCGTGAGTATTCTTTTTCCAAGCCCCCTTTCCTCATTATATACCCTATAATTTTCAACTGTTTTTCATCCTGATATTAAATATACAATTCTTCTATGCGCTGTGTCTATTTAGGATGTTGGGGGTCAAGGCTCTCCACAATTTCCTATCCTTTGTAGCTCTTGATAAATTTTGTATTTTTATTATTTCTCCTAAAACTTCTGCCGCCATCCATTTACTTATGTCCAATATATAGGTTATGCTTTGTTTTTCTCTGTCCCTCTTGCCTTTAAACTGTCTTGTGAGTACCAAATTTTCTCAGCCCTCTTTCCTCATTATATACTCTAGAAATTTCAACTGCCTCTTTCGGATGTAAAATACAAGTGTCTTTTTTGTTTCCATTTTCTATAAAACTTCGTTGTTGATCAGGTGTTTTGTCCATGGTAGTCTCAACATCTTTCTGTAGAATCACATTTCTGTTGTCTCAAGTCTCTTCTTCATCTGTGAAGAAATTGTCCAGCATTCACTGACGAAGAGGAGACATGATATTACGTAACGGTTCAGTGCCCTTTTCTTTGTTTCTGTTTCTTTAAGTCGCTTATTCATGTGAAGAGATTGTCTAGCATTCACTACCATATAGAAAGAATGGTATTACATGACATATCGATACTCTTTTTATTGTTTCTAACGGAATTATTCTGTCTCTTAATACTCTGCTTAGTTTCTGGAAGGCATCTTTGGCTATCCCAATGCGTCTTCTGATTTCAGTGTTACAATTTTTCTGTCCTCTGTTAAAACAATTGCTGATATCTAAATTACTGTACTTGTTTGATTTTGTTATCCCCAATTTGAAATCTGCATATTGGGCTGCCCGTTTTGCTAACAACCATGCATTCTGTCGCCCCACACTAGAACAGAACCACTATTAGCCTGGGTGGGGCTTTCTTGATAACTGTCCTCATGGGTTCTACACTAGGCCCAAACTCTACCATCATCCTGAAAGATGACACACGTTGTTACTCCTTTTCTCCATTACATTCTTCTTTAAAGCTTCTTCTTTTAATGTGCCCTTTCAGAACGTTGGCAATCATGGCTCTCCACAACTTCCTGTCATTCATAGCTCTTAATAAATTTTGTCTTTCTGTTATCTTTCCTAAACCTTGTTTTTCCATCCATTTATTCAAGATCACTAGGTAGGTTACATGTTGTTTCCCTCTGTTCTTTGTACATTCAATCGATCCTGTGAGTATCAAATTTTCCAAGCTCTCTTTCCCTTAGAAATTTTAACTTTTTCTTTTTGATGTTAAGTATAAGTGTCCTTTTTGTTTCCATTTTCTCTAAAACTTTGTAATTGCTCACATATTTGGTTCCTGGTATTCTTAGTATCTTACTGTAGAACCATATTTCTGTTGCATAAATTCTCTTCATCTGTGAGGCGATTGTCCAGGATTCACTGCCATATAGGAGGACTGATATTACATAACAGTTCAATACTCTTTTCTTTGTTTCTTAATATTTTGCTCAGCTTTTTGAAGGCATCTTTCGCTGTCCCAATATGCCTTTGGATTACAGTGTCGGACTTCTGTTAAAACACTTCCCAGCTATTTAAATTATTGTACTTGTTTGATTTTGATATCCTTAATTTGTAATTTGCATGTTGGGCTTTCCCTTTTATTGGCAACCATAAAGTCTGTCTTCTTACAATTGATGATTAGTCCTTTCTTCTCGCTTTCCCTTCACTAACTTCTATAAGATTTATTGTAGTTTCCTTTTTGTGTCTGCTATCAGCATTGGGTCATCTGCACATATATACTTTTAATATTGTGGTCACCAATAATGAATCCTGGTAGGACTTCTAATTCTCTCAGAATTGACTCACTGGAAATCTTGAATAAGTCCGGTGGGAAGACACATCCTTGTCTTACGTCCATTTCTTTTTTTTTTTTAAATATATACTAAATTCATTATTGTATTTTAATATTTACTGAATTCATTAGCTCTCAGATCGAACAGTAGTTTGGACAATTTCTACACTAAATCCCCAAACGAAATCTCCTGTTCGTATGCAAGAGAAAGGCAATAAGTACCTTGTTAGTCAGTTTAATGAGCAATATATCAGTGAGCGGTTGCTGCCCAGACACAAACACACACATTTATTTATTTATTTCAGGATATTAAAACAAAACATGTTAAAAATCGCTACACAATTGCGACCGTTTTTCAACACATATCAATGCGTCTCCTCAGGCGATTATAAATTACTGGTGAATGAACGATTAATTTAGTTTCAAAAGCAAAATACCTCCTTTCAAGAAAAAATCGGCTTGAGAGCTTTACCGTGATTAACCAATCGAATATGACCTTGGTTAAATTTTAACTAAGAGAAAAAGAATTTTTTTTAGAAATGGATCATGACAGGAAGTTGTCTGCAAACGGACCCCAGACATTAAAGACTGATACAGATGGTTACGTTATTTCGTAAAGTGTATACAAATCAATCAACTTTCCCGATAAATAAAAGACAGGGAAGTAATTTAACCTAATGCCCACTAGTTTTATGCTTTGTGAGTTTCCTAAATAAATTTTTTGCAGTTGATAAATAAGAGGCCTCTATAAAAAAAAACCCCAAAAAACTAGTAAATAATTTAAACGTATAGAATTAATAAAAAGCCAGAACAGGCTCGTGGCCAGGGTGTTTTGAGTGGGGGGGCAACCTTTAAGTCAGGGTTGGGCTTGCGTGTAAGAATATAGTGCACTAAAATTTGAATTAGTACACTAAAATCATTTTCACATGCGGGGGTGGATTGTAGTTTTCTGGAGGAACCAGCTGCCACCTGAAAACAGGTCTGAGTCCAGGTAACACTGATGACCTTGAATCACCTCTGATATAATAATAATAATAATAATAATAATAATAATAATAATAATAATAATAACTTTTATTCCCTTGCTTCTACCCCTTTGTTTAATGAATTCTTTGATATCCCCCCTACCAATCTGTAGTATAAGTCCAGCCTACCCCATAAAATTTGATAAGTATCTGTCGTTGGCTACGGAAAATTGAACATTTGTGGAAAGTCACTTTTGCCATGCTCCGAACTTGTAAGAAATGGTAAATGTACCATTTTTGAATGATACTTTTCCTGTAGTTTGATATGATTCTAAATTCTTTTGACTCTAGTTAATTCTTTCCTTTTCAGTTCCTTTTTCTATTTCCCTTTTTTTTCTTTTTTTTTTAAGTCTATATACTAAAATCTGATTATCCCCATTGGAGTGGTCACTCCGACTTATACTAAATTAAAACTTAGTATCGTCTACCCCACTGAATACCATACACTCTTATGAACTATTCTACCTTCGTTATATTAATAAATCCACAATCTCATTGTTGGGCGTGATCTTGGATCTTCCTCGAGACTCGTCCAAAAGCTGGTAACCTGAACATAATTACCCCTTGGCGGTCAAGGTTAAAACGCATCTCTACCAATTTCAATGAATACGAATAATATTTCATACCGGATCGGCCGTCAACCGGGACAACAAGGGCCGCGTCCCTCAGAGAGGAACCAGTCTGAGGACGAAAAGTCTGTCACTGGAACAAACTCTTCCACACACGAAAAGACACTTGGTCACCAAACCCGGATTATTGCCAACCTTGGATCAAGTGACTCAATACCAAATCGACTAATAAAAAGTAAACGAACGAAATGGAGCCGCGAAGAGTATCGACAAGTCATGACATCCTTCTTCACTGCACTCGAAAACCCAGCAAAGAACACCACCAATCAAACATACCAAATATGGAGAAGTACGGTGGGAAATGATATGAGACCTAACCTCAATCCAAACATGCTTGCCAATGTCCGTAGGGACATCATGCGAAACAACAGACTCTCAAAGGTAAAAATAGATAAGATAAAATTAGATATAAGACAAAATACTATGACCCATCATTCAAACTCTATTGAGACGAATGTAGAAATAAGGAATGCAACAGAGGTGGACGCTAAATCGAATGAAATACGAAATAATCTCCCAGGAAATGAAACCCAAAACTCTACCTTAAACACAACCTGCAATTCTTTAGAAAATGTACCTGGAGTCATCTTCAGTGACAATAAGTTAAAATTCCTTGAAAACCACAAGCTGAAATCACCGAAGCGAAAATGACGTCATCCAAGTACTCAGCAGAGTAACTTTCATACAATTGTCAGACAGAGACCAGCTCCCAAAAAATCCATATGACGAATTCCAACAAGCACATCGTGAAAATATACAATGCTGCTCTGGAAACACTGTGAACAGATAAACCACCGGGAAACATCAAAAGAAGTTAACAACGTCATATACGCAACAGCTTTAGCAGCGACTCGGAAGCTTGGGGTCAAGACAATAAATAAAATTAACAGACACAGAGAACCAGCTTGGAAAAACCAAACTGATTCGAGAAATAAAACAAATCAGATGTGAGCTTTCTATATTAGATGAGCTCACCAGAAACCCTAATATTTCCACGTAAATTCAAAAGATCAAGCGGAAATATAACATTAAATCCTTAATTGATATTCCATCAATCAAGGAAATGCTGAAGCAGAAACTTCAGCTGAAGGCGCAGAGAACAAGACGATACGAAAAACGTTGTAGGTTTTATCGCCAAAATAAAATATTCCGAACAGATCTTAAGAAATTTTACAGGGAAATTGGAAAAAACACCTATACATGACGAAAGGCCACCATCGATTGATAATGTACAGACATTTTGGGAAAATATTTGGAGCATCCCAAAGGAATATAACCCAAATGCAGAATGGATACAGCGTGAAGAAGAGCGACTGCTGGATACACCTCTGCAAGAATGGGAAAATATATCCACAGATGATGTTAGGCAAGCTCTAATGAAATCCCCAAAATGGAAATCTCCAGGAAATGACAAGTTGCCCAATTTCTGGCTGTATCATCTCTCATCTACCCATGAAATTCTTGCAAAAACATTATCAACGCTTGTAAATAATCCCAATAAAATCCCGGAATGGATTACTGAAGGTATTACACACCTCATACCAAAAACAACTGAAACAGACGCCCCGAAAAATTATAGACCGATAACATGTCTCTCCACAACGTATAAGTTGATCACGTCTGTACTGACGAACCGTACTTATTCCTTTTTCGAAACAAACAGCATTCTCCCACTGGAACAGAAGGGATGCAGAAGAGGTTCATATGGTTGCAAAGATCAACTTCTGATAAATAAAATGATCCTGGAAAATTGCAGAAGACGACGCAGAAATTTTAGTGCAGCGTGGATTGATTATCGTAAAGCCTTTGATAGTGTTCCACATTCTTGGATCCTTAAGACTTTAGAAATGTACAAAGTCTCCCCTGTGGTATTAAATTTCCTTAAGCACAGCATGGGAATGTGGAACACCAAACTATACCTTAGTCACACCGGGGGCACTGCCATATCCAACCGTCTGAATATCCGACGTGGAATCTTTCAAGGAGACACTCTGTCACCCCTTCTGTTTTGTTTATCCTTAATCCCTCTTACACATGAACTGAACAACAGTAGCTATGGTTACAAAATAAATAAGAAAATATTCAATCACCTACTCTACATGGATGATCTCAAACTCTTTGCCAAAGATGACAATGAGTTGAAAGGCCTCCTCAATATTGTAAAATACTTCAGTGACGACATAGGTATGGACTTCGGATTAGATAAATGTGCAAAAGTAACATTCGAGAAAGGTAGAATTACAGAAACACCCTTAATAGATTTAGATTTTGTCACAAAGATTAGGGAACTGGAGCATGATGAAGCTTATAAGTACCTAGGAATTAGCGAAGGAGATGGCATACAACACCCCCAAATGAAGGAAAAAATAAGAAAAGAGTACTACAAGCGTGTACGTCTGGTACTAAATACTGAGCTAAACTAAAAAAAAACAGGATATCAGCCATAAACACATTGGCTGTCCCTGTGGTGCAATACAGCTTTAATGTCCTTAACTGGACCATAGCTGAAATTAAGCGAACAGACCCCAAAACGAGAAAGCTTCTCACTTGCTATCGCATGCATCATCCCAAAGCTGATGTTGATCGTCTGCATGTGCCCAGATCCGAAGGAGGCAGAGGATTAGTTCAACTAGAACTGTCCTACAAAACTACAACAATTGGCCTCCAAAGATATTTGGAAACTACAGAAGACTGGATGATGGTATGCGTCAAGGAACATGAAAGTAGTAAGCGTCTTTACTCCGTAATGAAAGAAGCCAACAAATTCAAAATGGAGTTTCAAATGGGTGTAGAGATGCAACTACAGCACAATACACCGGCTGAAACTACAAAATACTTTAAAAAGACAGCAAAGACGAATGCAACCTACCAGATACAGAAGCGATGGCAAGATAAACCGATTCATGGCCAATACCCTGCCCGTATCAAACAAAGCTGAAACTGAAGTTTTTATCCTTGCTACACAGGACCAATGCTTGCTAAGTAGGAATTATCAAGCACGTATACTAAAATATTGTGTCAGCCCAAAATGCAGATTCTGTTATAAATATCCAGAAACGATTGATCATCTTGTATCAGGTTGCACGATGTTGGCACCCACTGAATATAAAACTCGACATGACAGAGTGGGCCAATATCTGCATTGGAAAATCTGCAACTTCTACAGGAAGGAAACTGAAAGAAACTGGTATGAACACCACCCAGACCCGGTTACAGAGATAGGACCTGTTACAATTCTATGGGACTACACAATACACACTGACAGAACAATCAAGGCCAACCGCCCAGATATTGTTATTAAAGACCACAAACAAAAACGGTGCCTCCTTATTGATATGGTAGTCCCTGCTGACTGCAATGTATCTTTGAAGATATTCAAAAAGCTGTCAAAATACAAGGACCTTGAAATAGAAATCTCGAAAATGTGGCATATGGGAACATCAACAATCCCTGTTGTAGTTATAGCCCTAGGACTGGTTGGAAAAGATTGCAGTAGACTAATTGAAGGGATTCCTGGAAGTCCATGCCTCAAGGAGATACAAAAAATTGTTCTGACAAGTACAGCCCACACTTTACGAAGGGTTTTATCTATGTATTTTTTTTTTTTTTTTTTTTTGTCAGTGGAAAGTGTCATGACGCCATTTCTAACTTTAGGTCCCTGGGCGGGACCCGGAAAGAAATGTGTAAACGCCAGAAATCAAAGAAAATAAAAATAATAATAATAATAATAACCCAAATGTGGCTACGTATTGAAGGGTTAAAAGCTTAAACTAGAGTTGTTATTCTTGCTGCACAGGACCAATGCTTGCTAACTAGAAATTACTAAATACACATACTGAAAAATTGTGTAAAGTCCAAAATGCATATTCTGTGATAAATATCCAGAAACAATTGACCATCTTGTATCAGGCTGCGCGGTATTGGCACCCACTGAATATAAAACCCGGCACGAAAGAGTGGGCCAATATGTGCTCCCTTATTGATATGGCAGCCCTTACAGACTACAATGTACCTTTGAAGATTTTCAAAAAAAACTATCAAAGTACAAGGACCTTGAAGTCGAAATCTCAGAGATGTGTCGCATGAGGACAGTTCTAGTTGAAGTTCTCGGATTGATTGGAAAAGATTCCAGTAGACTCACTGAAGGAATCCCTGGTAGGCCATGCCTTAAAGAAATACAAAAAATTGTACTCACAAGTACAGCCTACACCTTACTATGTAAAACATATGCGATTTTTTTAAAAATTGCTTAGTTGAAAATGTCATGATACCATATCTGACCTTGAGTCCCTGGTCTGGACCAACAAAGAAATAAGTATGCACGAGAAACCAAAGGAAATAATAATAATAATAATAATAATAATAATACCAATGGAGTAACCACTTCCTCTTGCAGGCACCTGCTCAGGCATATTTGTGTTTGTTCAACATCCACAGAGCCCACTTGTGGTTTATACTGAAGTTATGCTGAGAAGAACTTAGTTACATTTTCTGGGAGAGAGCGCATCACCTGTTTCATTTTGAATAGGGTCTGTACACTCAAACCATCGGCCACGATGACTTGTGAAGTCGCGGCAGCACAGCCAAGGGCAGCTTCTTCGGAACAGATCTGTCTACCCATTTTCATCAAAATGGTTTATAGGCTATTCTCAAGATCGATAACATGAAAAAGTAAGCTTTTCTTCGCCGACCCAGATAAGTGTTGAATATGATATCATGGTTGTAAGGTGAAAATTCTGACCACTCTAGCCCATACTGGTATATATATATATATATATATATATATATATATATATATATATATATATATATATATATAGGGTGGTTCGAAAGCCTTATCAGCCCTACATAATATAATTTTCTATTTCAACGCTCTATGGAGTATTATCAAGGAGAGACTTTCACATAAAAGATACCAGAATAGCCATCAGCTGGAGGACGCCGTTCGGAAAGCCTTTGCAACAACCAACGAAGCACAGCTTCGTAAAATGTCACACAGAACATGGCGCCGCATCATTTTGTGTAGGTACCTCCAAAAATTTGTATACCTAAGGTTTAAATGTATTTTTATAAAGGAAAAATCCTTTTCCAACTTTTCCAACCGCTTCAATTGAAAGCTAAAGGATTAAATTTTTTAATTCCAGAAAAAATACTGTGGAGTATTTCAAATAGAAATTTGAATGATTTTTAATCGATGCTTCCGAAAAACCAATCAAAACGGCCATTTTTAACTTTTTTTAGAGAAATGTAAACAAACTTATTTTTCGGTTTTGAAAATCCCGCAAAAATAAAATATACATTTCTGACACGTTACTTTCGCAAAATTAGCAAATTTAAAGTTAAATTAATCTGTTCTGAAACAAATGTCACTTACTTATAGCATAAAATTTTCTAGGCAAACTTTTCTTGATCTCGCTGTCTTCTTATTTTCACTTCTCCATCGATAATTTGATGGCTGAATGTGTTGACAGGTTTAGTACGGTACATCAAAAATGACAAAACGTTTTTTTTTCTTTCTTATAATAATTTAAAATACTATAAAAATGTCTTACATTATTGAGTTACCTCTATCTCTTTCATTATTTAATAGCAAAGATAATGATAAATAATTTTATTAATTATTAATATTACATTAGGTTATTACATTTTTAATTTAATAACTGAGATAATAACTAATAAAATTATTATTATATTAATAAATAAAATATCTCACTCAGTTTTTAATTGCTTAAATTGATAAATGAGATAATTTTATTATCTCAATTAAATTTTTAATTCAATAATTGAGAGTGAGATAAGACCTTTATAAGTCAATGGGCTCTCTCCAAGGAGGAGACAAGCCTTGAAATACGTGATCTTTTAACCATAATGTCACTTAAAAGATATCATACTAAAAAAATATAAGTTTGACATGTTTTTTAATTATGGTAAAAAGTTTTGGTAGCATTATTTGTATAAAGCTTTTAATTTTCTCTTAGTAAATATAGTCTTCACTTAAAAACTTAATAACCTACCCTACACTCTTTTTGGAAGAATTTTAAAATATTTTTTAAGATTAAAGAAAAAAGAAAAAAACCTAAAACAAAATTGCAAACAACTCTTATATTACTTCTTTCTTCATCGAAATTTTTTTTCTTCAGATAAAAAAATGTCCTTAATGTATATTATTTATAAAAGCAAATAAAAGCCAATCTAATTTGATAATTAGATAGGCTTTTATGAACAGATGTAAAAAAAATATTATTATATATTATTTATTATTTTGTTAACAAAAAAAAATTATTATACATTATTTATTATTTTATTAACAGATGTAAAAAATATTTTTACCAAGATTTTCTAAAAATAAAAATTTGAAAAATAAATTAATTCATTTTTGAATAAGTCCTGAAAGTTTCATTAAAATCAGACAATTATTTGATTTTTGCAAGAATTTCCAAACTAATGGGTTTTCCCCCTGAAACTGCTACATTAAAATTGCCATTGCCACAAGTAGTACAAAGTTAACAAAAAAAAAGGAAATATTTTTGACCCAAATTAAGAACGTGTTAGAAAGAAGGAAAAAATTTTTAAAAGTATTTTTAAAAATACTTTTTTCTTTCCTCTTAATAATAACATAAACATTTTAACCATGAAATTTTGTTTTTATTAAGTTTGGGACCTTTTATCATTATGCTATACTGATTTTTTAGTGAATTATTGGAAGTACCTAATTTTGTGTCACGAAAATGATGGTGTGCAGACAGACCTTCTCGTTGCGTGACAGCGTCAAAGAAAGTGAATAAACTGAATCCAGTACAATGCGCTTTGTATTACTGTATTACTTGTTCTTCTATTGTGCTCATTACTTTTTAGTAGCAGGTGACAAAACTTTCGTACCGCCTTGGAAACGGCCTTTTTTACGGAACGATTTAAATTCGTGAACTGAGGTTCTCCCCTACCACTCTCTTTCTTTTTCTCACTATATATATATATATATATATATATATATATATGGAGAGAGAGAGAGAGAGAGAGAGAGAGACAGACAGACAGACAGACAGACAGAAAGTTGTAATTGGCGCTCTCGGATTGATTGGAAAGTTTTCGATATACTCATTGAAGGGATTCCTTGTAGCCCATGCCTTAAAGAAATAAACAGATATCAAAGGAATAATAATAATAATAATAATAATAATAATAATAATGCCGATTAGTTATGGGAGCAAGGTCTTGCTACAAGAGTAAAGCTATCAATATTCCCCGACAGCTTTCCATAAAATCTCGTGTCTAATCTCGTATAACTCTCAACATCGTGAGTTTAATTGGCTCAAACTTCAAATTGTATTTGCATCGATGTTTCTTTTTACATTCACTTTAACTGAAAAAATCTTTAAAAGTTTCTTAAAAAATTCTTTTTTTTTTTCTTTCTTTCTTTTAGAACATTAACTATTTGATTTTGTCAAATATTCTTTCTCTTTTTTTCGTCCCTTTTCTAAACTTATGTCTTCGAGTGAGGCTTCGGGTATATTTTACCTGACGTAAAGTGGGTAAATGAAAACGAAAATTAAAAAATTAAATAATTTCTGAAAGAAAGAAAGGAAGAAAGAACGAAGATCAAACAAACACGAAAAAAAAAAACAAAGAATAAAAACATACGGAAAGAGGGAGGGATGAAGAATTTTAGAAAGAAAGAAAGAAAGAAAGAAAGAAAGAAAGAAAGAACAAAGATTAAGAAAAAGAATGAAAGAGGGAGGTATGGACAATTTATAACATTTATGAAAGAAAAAAGAAAGAAAGAAAACAGACAAACAGAAACAAAACACAAAGAGTAAGAAAAGGAAAGAAAGAGGGAGGTATTAAGAATTTATATAATTTAAGAAAGAAAGAAAGAAAGAAACAAACAAACAAAGAAACAAAGAAAGAAACAAAGATTAAGAAAAAGAAGGAAAGACGGATGTATGAACAATTTATAAAAGTTACGAAAGAAAGAAAGAAACAAACAAGAAAGAAAACAGACAAACAAAAAACAAAGAGTAAGAAAAGGAAGGAAAGAGGGGGTATGAAGAATTTATATAATTTAAGAAAGAATGAAAGAAAGAAAGAAAGAAAAAATAAGAGTTTAAGTCTCAGCACGTACGGCAAAATTTAAGCGAGAAATTTATTTAAATGTTTTCTTTTTCATAAAATATGAGGTTTTGTTTTTATACTATCTTGGTCAAATATTGGGGTCGTTTATACACTATTAGATTTCTTGTCTAATAGTTCATAACCTGCTGTAAGTTGCGTAGTGAGAGTGATGAAAGCTCAGATATAAACCTGGATTTGGAATACTGATTTTCATGACGGGAAATCACTAATTTTGACGCAATACTATCTTTGTAACCTTATTAACCAATATTTGACAATGTACTATAAACTGTCATATTTTTTTATAATATCAGAATCTCGGGTTCGATCTATGCATGGGGTTGCATGAATACTTTCATATAAAAAAGCAAAAGTTGATGAAGAATAATAGCCAGAACAACTGCACTGAAAATAATTTCAGTCGTAACCATAATAAGTGATTCAGGACGAAGAACGGTTGTGATGAGTAGGTTAATCATTACTGGGTCTTGTTGTAAGGTTGGTCAGCGATGTGCTGAAGCGTCGATGGTCCATCTGGGATTACGATGCATCATTTAACCGGGTTTCTTATAAATTTGGATAATTTATGGGCTGCTTTTCGCTCGATGTGTCAATGGAATTCAAAATGGCGTTGGGTTGAAGCAGACGACAATAAAAATGAAAATGACGAAACTCGTAAATGAAAAATGAGTGTAACCAAAGTGATGGGATTCAAAGAAAGTGTGTCGATGGTGGGGGTGGGGAGTGTTTGGACGAACGGGAACCATTTCCATTTTTTTTTTTTTTAACCAGTTTCATATTGCTGTCATTTCTTGTTCAATTATTATATTCCTTCATATTTGAAATTCATGAAGAAAGTATCCTGTCAAAATTGAAGTACAGGTTGCGGCAGAAATACGTCCATATATCTCTCTCTATATGCCATGTCACTTCAGGACGTAGGCGATCATGGATCTTCACAGCTTCCAGTCCTTCGTAGCTCTTAATAAATTTTTCATTTTTTTATTTCTCCTAAACCTTGTTTCGTTATCCATTTACTCAGTTTCACTAGTTAAGCGTTTTTTTTTTTCCTCTGTCTCTTTTGCCTTCGATCTGTCCTGTGAGTATCAATTTTTCAAAGACCACTTTCTTCATCATCTGCCATAAAAATTTCAACTGTCTCTTCCCGATGTTAACTATAAATTTCCTTTTTGTTTCGATTTTCTCTAAAACTTCGTCGTCGCTCACTCGTTCGGTACATGTTATCCTCAGCATTCTTCTGCAGAACCATATTTCTGTTGCTTCCAGTCTCTTCTT
>CAHIKZ030003021.1:2132500-2165000 GCA_903632075.3 Acanthosepion pharaonis | reverse complement strand
TGTAAATTGAGGAAATCAAATTTATTTGTTCAAAATGCCAAAGAATCAGAATTAAAGTGAGAGATTTCGTGACGGGAGGTCTTGAAGTTCCGCAAAGTTTGTGATTTGAAGAACTCAGTTTTCGGCCTGAATTGGATCTTCTGCCAAAATCGGTGTTTCGGCTCAAATTAGAATTTCGACCAAAATCAAACTTTGGGCCCAAATCGGTTTTTTGACTGGAATTGGATTTATAGCCCGAATCAGAGTTAAAGTGAGGTTTTGAAGTTCCATGGAGTAAATAGAAAAACTCAAAGTTATTTCTTCAAAATTATCATTGCTGTTTTCTAAGCTGAACCAGATGTCCCTTTAGTTTTGGGCCAATTAGCAAGAATTAGCTTAATAGTCTGCACGATGTGCAGCTTTTAAGCTAGTTAGCAAACGAAAAAGCTTATTCTTAATTTCCACCACACGATATTCACCATAGAATGACGTTCTGAATTTGTACGAATCAAAAACAGCCGAAAGATGAAAGAAATACTCTTAAAAAATTAATATTAGTTGACAATGCTTAATCTAATAAAAATTTGTCAATATTATTAATGAATAGAGAATGTCGGTATGAATAGCAATAATGAAAAATCCTGTATCATTAAGATGACAGAAATACTACACAAAAATATATAGTTCACGATAATATGATTCATGGATGGATGTAGAATCATGGTTTAAATAGTTATAGTAAAAAAGACTAAAGAAATGCGAAACAACAATTAATAATAGTTGCGATGCTTCATCTAATAAAACTCCAGGATAATATTACTAACGGATATAGAATGATGGTCTGAATAGTTAATAAAAGGCATTGAAATTAATTTGAAAATAATACTAGACAGAAATTAATAATGGCTGACAACGCTTCACCTAATAAAAAAATAAAGATAATATTACTAATAGATACAGAATGACATTAACTATTGCTTGTTGTTAAATTATAGTTTAACAGATTGTTATTTTTAGAGGTAGTGTATCTCGGTTCCAACCTCCGGAGGTGGACAGCCGGTTTCAGATGGGGGCCATAATAGGGAAGTCGATTTTGTTTGGCTGAACTAGTGTGTGGAAGAGATAGAAAAAAAGGTTTTAGCGAGTTGTTTCTTATCCATCAAGCGGTGTAGATGTGTTCTCTTTCGTGTCCGAAATGGCTCACCAGTGGCCCTCATTATAGTTAGATAATGTAGATGTCGACATGATTTATAAAAATAGTTAACATTCTCTGGGTTTGGAGTCTTTCATTGCTGAACTAAAACGATCGCCGGCCAAGAGAAAAAGTCGATATGAGATCATTCACTGCGGTCAGCACGCAACACTTGTGAGAGCGTTCATAAATGGAAAGTTCGTGTTGCAAAATTTTGCTTTGGAAATTCAATATTCTTTTATTGGCGTCCACAACACAAGTCCCTATCCACCATCACCTTGGTAATATTTATATCCAGACTAAAAAAGAAGAAAAAGAAAAAGAAGAAGAAAAAAGAAGAAGAAGAAAGAAGAAGAAGAAGAAGAAGAAGAAGAAGAAAAGTATCAGACTCGAACATTTGTCGGTGCCTTTGAAATGAACTGCACATCTATTTTTACCTCTAAAATGGTGATGATGATCGCAGACATCTGGATGTTGTGATGATGAAAATCTCAGTGTATGATATAAAATTAAATTCATAGAGCTTTTATTAATCTGTTTTAAGATTATAACACCTGACATTTTGCATATGCGTCTTTGTCGCAACTGTAAATGTCGAGAAACAGCCACCAACATTTTTCTTTAAAAAAAAAAACAAAAAAAACAAAAACATAGAATTAAAACCAGCAGGCAAAATTGACGCCTGCAGAAACGATGGTAATTATGTTGTTGGTGAATTTTGTGCACTTAAAAAAATAGTTCTCTGTAAGAAATGTCTCACGAAACCTGAACCGTTCTTTGAAATCGAGCGTATCGGTGATTGCATCAAGTGTTTCGCTGATTGAGCAAACGAATTTGCTTTCTTCAAGACTCACAGGGTGAATAGTTTTGCAGACGAGACGTTCTTGGAGTACATTATGAACAGCGACTGGCGCCGGTACCATTAAACGTCATATGAGACAGCTCCGGTTCTGTGCTTCCAACATGGTTTGGTAGATAAAGAATCCCAAACTGACACCACAGTTCGTTTCAGGATAATGCAAAACCAATATTAAAATAAGTTCTTTATAATTAAATAAATAGAACTATTTTTTAAGAGCCAATATTACATTGTCCATAACTGTCTTCAAACTTCTCTTTAGAATTTCTCTTTTAGGCCTTCCTGTTCTTCTCTCGTCTGTTACCCCTCTCTAATGACTTTCTTTTACCTCTCACATTCGTCCCTCCACTCTCATACATACACTCTCGCTAAATTTTTTATTTTTTTTTTTTATTCCCGGAGTCACTTTTTCTGATTTCTTTTTGAATTTGTAGATCTGATGAATTGGATTGTATTTACGATTCCAATGTAATAAATTGTAACCATGGAATATTAGTGTTTAAGTATTTTTTATTATATTCTTCATCTATCCTGGACATTGAGTTCTACCTGGATTCTATCCTCTTGGAATTTTTTATGTATATTTGTATATGTATGTATTTATATATTTTATATATATATATATATATATGTATATGTGTATAACCACTATATATATATATATATATATATATATATATATATATATATATATATATATATATATATATATAGACACTTACCTACGTATTTTTACATATATATATATATATATATATATATATATATATATATATATATATATATATATATATAGGTAAAAATACGTGGGTAAGTGATCCAATAGATCCTATTAATATAAAATATTAAAACTGATCCATAAAAAAAGAGATCAATATATTTATTATAGAGCATATAAGTGAATAACAAAAATGAATCCCATTTTACCCCCCATTCAGATGTCCATTTCGTCCCCGGGGGATTCTCCCTGGCACTTGTCAATGCAAATATATCTGTGAAAGAAGACCTTTAACAAATGCTTTTTGCATTGAAAAGTCCCAAAGAGAATCGCCCGGGGACAAATAGACATCTGAATGGGGGGTTAATTTTCCATAATTCACACACACACACACACACACACACATACACACACACACACACACACACACACATATATATATATATATATATATATATATATATATATATATATATATAAAAAACGACAGACATTATGCATCAGTTAGTTTTAAGGATTACGATTAAAGATTTGAAATTACTAATAATCTTTCTCAGACAAAGAAGAAATTCCATCAGAAATTGTCCGAAGTCCTTTCCGGAAGAAAAAAAAAGGGTTGTTTTATTTTTTATTTATTTTATTGAATATTTTGTTATTCATCCGTATTTAATACCACGAAAATGTTCGATTTATCAGCTTTTCTTATGATAAAAGTGGAATGATCGTAGAAACTACTTCACTTTAAACAACTCAAAAGTCGAACATGGACTCAGAAATCATCCTTTTCCTACAATCTAAGTTCATATCTATCTATCTATCTATCTATCTATCTATATATATATATATATATATATATATATATATATATATATATATATATACACACACACACACACACATATATATATATATATATATATATATCAGTCTGTTCCTATTTATCTCAGTCTGTTCCTATCTATCTATCTATCTATCAGAGTATGTTCACTATATATATATATATATATATATATATATATATATATATATATATATATATACGTATATATATATATATATATATATATATATATATATCAGTCTGTTCCTATCTTTTTCAGTTTGTTCTTATCTATCTATGTTCACTATCTATCTATCTATCTATCTATCTATCTATATATATATATATATATATATATATATATAAAACAGTCTGTTCATATTTATCTATCTCGTTCTATTCCTATCTATCTATCTATCTAGCTAGCTATCTATCAGTCTGTTCATATGTATATATGTAAGCATAGTACATTTTAGTACCGAGTCTTCGCTTAAATGTTTTAATGAATAGAAACAGCCAATGATTATCTGTTAAAACTTTTAGTGATTTTCTGCTGGTCACGAATAAGTCATTTGATATTATGCGGTCACTTGTTAAGGAACTTGCTGAAATAATGCATAATGTGCCGAGTACTTTCGAACATCGCTGATCCTATTCAAGGAAAGACTGTAGAGGCCGGCGGCAGATAACCGGTACAGAGTTTCTGTTGTTAAAATCCCGGAATTTGAAATGGACGTCATCTCCAATCAAAACAGCGAAAAGCGCATTCGATACTCTGATTTTTGGCACCGGGATTTTGTTCGCATTTCTGCACGACAGCTATCGACAAATTTGGCAAAAAATATCTAGGTTTCAAGGACATTTTTCCCAACTGGCCTATCGTTTCAATCAAACTCAGATAAAATATCTGACAAACTTTAACGAATACAAATAATCACATCTAAAACTCTGGGGTTTCTGATCGTTGTGCTCCCCACAAAAATAATCAGTCATAGAAAACCCTGCTTGTTATGCAACAATGAGTCAAGCCAATTTCATCACAAATTCCAAAAAGAATCATTACAGTTTCTTCAGAAGGTGCCAATTCTGTCGATTTTCATTTGGTACGCGCCACCAGATATACCCAACATGACTTGATTTATATGGGTTGAACCACAGAAAAATTAAACAAATATTAAACAAATGGCCACAGGTATGACATCCGGTAAATTCTACATCACCTGAACTTGCGAAACAATTTTTCACAAATGACTGCAACTTTGACGAACACTTTAAGGTACACACCCTGAAAAAAAAATAATGTAGAATCCATCTTTGAACTCTTAAAACGCATGAAGAAAAACACATATGAAAATTACAAGAGTCCCCACCCCTGGGAAATGAAGAAAATAACGTCATAAGTTCCATCAGATTTATGTTTAATTATTTCACCCTAAGTAAGGAGGGAATGCCACAAGTAAAAAAGAGGTTACAGAGAGTGAAAGTGAGATAAAAAAAAACTGAGTCTAGGAAGGATTGAGGAAAGGACAAAAGATGAACGGGATTCAAGAAGACTGCAGATGGCGATTGACGTTACATTTATATTTTTGAAGATTGTAGGTGTGAGGGTTCGATTTGTTTTGTTTCCAAAAATGTATTGGTGGAAATATTTTTTAAAGGTATTTCTGGTATTAAAACCTATTTTTACCCTTTATACTGTTTTTATCCCAGTGTAGGGGTTAACTATTTGCCCATAGCTAGGACCCTAACAGGTGTTAACACCTTGGGAACACCAGCAATTAAGTGGTGGTTCTTCGCTCCTCAAAGCCTCCTGAGCAGAGACCTTGCTGTTGGACGTTTGTCGTCTTACCCAGGACGCAGATGTCGTTTATCGCCATACCCAGGACGGAGTTATCAGGGAAGCAACGAAACGAGAGTTCCACAGGCGGGAAGTGCGAGAAAATAAACTGTTGTCGTAGAAGTGCCCGTTGTATTTAGCTATTTCAGCAGTAAACGTGTGAGGTCGAGATGCCAATTTAGTAGCACGTTTTAATTCATGCAGTCGGGGCACCAAGGAAAAAAAAAGCTCGCCAGAGCAGTTGCCTTAAAAATAATTGTAGAAAAGACAGAGTGAAGTGACGCCATGATGGTGAGAAAGTGAATAACGCCAAGTCAGGATCGATTAAATTACAAATCCTTCTTTGGATTTTGTCAGGAACCTCGAGATGAATAGCAGGAACACCAGACCAGATATGGCAGAGGTATTCAATGCACGGACTCTGACGTGAAAATTTTTACTGACACGATGCAGTGACCCAAATTTCGCTGGAGTCGCTCCGCTTCAAGTCAGTGAAAAACGTAAGGCCAAGAAGGCGCAGTGTGTTGCCCTCCAGGAATTGAACGCCATCCATGCTGATGGCGGGCAAAAAAGGTTATCTATGGTGGTTAAATCAGATCAGTTTTGTTTTGGAGGTTTCAAAATTTACAAGCCATTTCTTGCCCCAGTTAACCACTGAATACACTAAACAGTTTCATTAATTTTTAATTAGTAATTGCTCTTACTAACTCATCAACTTTCTGAAAATTTTATGATGAGTTCGCTATGACGTTAGTCACGTTTCAATTTCATTAAAACTGATCGCGTTTCACTCGCCTGGTCGCGTTTATTACCAGTGCAACTGTTTTTTTTATTTCCATGACAACTGGAATTTGTACATGGAATTGTGTGCATTCTTGTTTTATGTATAATCTGGAGAAGACTGGTGTACTGTCGAAATATTGTTCAACATTATTAAACATTGTGCCATTTATTTTTCCTTTTCTGGTAATAGCGCAATGTGTTTTTAAAATAACTGAAGAGTTACGCCAATCCTTTTGATTACACTGTGTAACAAAATGTCTTTTGATATCTTTGGTCAGTAAGTTATTTCCTAATTGCTTATGTCCAGAAATCAAAGGAAATGATTATTATTGCCTTCAAACTTTTCTTTTGTGATCTGGACATCGATGTTTTGAAATAACTTATTTTCCATTGCACTCCAGACAGATTCAGTGCTGTTTTGTTGAAGGAGAATTTTCTAGAAATTTCTAGAAGTTTAAAATACTTTCTAAAAGTTTCAAGAATTTCTAGAAACTTCTAGTTACCAAGGATCATGTAACGAAAACATGACGAGAGACAATATTTAGGGACTGATTTGTGAAAGTAATTTACAGTATAAGCGGGAATTGCAAAAATAAATAAATAAATAAAAAATACGAGAATGTTAGTCTTTGCCAGTTTCCCTACTGGGAAAGGTCAAATTTCAGAAATATCGTGATCCTGGCCACAAAGGTAAAATTTGAAGGAAATATTAGCCATTTTTTCATGCTTTCTAGGCGTAAGCAAATAAGAAATAACAATAGATATCAGAGGGAAATAATCGCGTTACACAGTTTTAGTAATAAAAATAATGATAATAACCTCACCTAACTCTAAGTAGGTCTTGCGACTTGTCAGTCCTAAAGTTTTAAGAATTTCTAGAAAGTTCCTGTTACCAAGAATCGTGCAATGAAAACATGACGGTAGATTATATTTGAGGGATGATTGGTGAAATTAATTTACAGTATAAGCGGAAATAGCGAAAAACTACTCACTTAATTTTTTGTGGCCTGTCTTATGCAATCAGAGAATAAATAGATGTTACTTTTGAATCATATCTAGTTATTGTTTCTACTTTGTGTGAATGAGAATGTTCGCCATTGCCAGTTTTCCCAATGGGACAAAATTTCAGAAATATCATTATCCTGGTCACAAAAGCAAAGTCTGAGGGAAAATATTAGCCATCTTTTCGTACTTTCTAAGAATAAGCAAATAGGAAATAACAGTTGCTACCCAAGGATAAAAATAGTGTTACACAGTTTTATTAATAATAATAATGGTAATAACCTCACCTAACTCCAAGTAGGTCTTGCGGCCTTGACAGAAGTGCATCATATCGAAGTCTTTTGTTAGTATTAGCTAGATAGTACCCATCGACTAGTGGCGAGGCCTGCTGAATGGTTGTTTATCGTACCTGGTGTCAACAAACGGTCCCTCATCAAAGTACTTAGCAGGCTCGACATTGATTTACTCCAGTTTACAATAGTCACTGCGACCAGAAATAATTGTTTTTTTTTTCATTGTTTTATATTATTAGAGAATAAGAACTTTAGACAACGAATGTTTAAAAAAAGAACATTAATTTTATTAACGTTAATAGGCATATTCATTGCAAACTGATTGTACTACAGAAGTCAAATATGCTCAAACGACGGGATTTTGAAAATTACGCACACGCACACACACACACGCACACACATATATCTATCTATCTATCTATCTATCTATCTATCTATCGATCTATATATATATATATATATATATATATTAAAAAACGACAGACATTATGCATCAGTTAGATTTAAGGATTATGATTATATATATATATATATATATATATATATATATATAAAAATAGAAAAGAACCTTTAGATTGATGATCCGAAGTTCTTTAGTATTTTTATTTCTAAAGAACAGTGATCGATACACAAGTAGAGCCTAGATTGTAATTATTGTTTTTAAAAATGTGATTCCATCGCTACACAAGAATAACCATATTGATACTAACGCCTGAAAGCTTAGATTTGATTAAAAAATATATATCAATATTGTGATTTTCTTTCTTCGTTTAATGATATTGTTATTAAGCTTATCAGGCGATATGAGAAGAATTTACATAAAATAAATAGACAACACTTGTCTATATTATTTAATGAAACATGCAACAATGAAAAATGCTGCCTATACACACACACACACACACACACACACACACACACACACACACACACACACACACATATATATATATATATATATATATATATAATTTTCTTCTGCGGCATGAATTGTGTATAAATAGTCCGAAGAATGTACTGTTCGTTCGAACACTTTCGGCTATACTTTTAGCCATTATCAAGGATGACTTTATTCTTTACTTTCAACTGAATATAAGTTTCTTTATTTAATTTTTCTTGTGTTCTTATAATTTTATAACAGAACATTCGGACATTATTAATCGATAGAAATATATGAAGAAGAAAGAAAGAATACGAATTTCAATTTCAATTTTTTTATTTTTTGTTACATTTTAAGAAATGACATTGTGTCAGCATCACTTTGTTTTGCTTTCGTACGGGGACCATCTTACAATGAATTTAAATAGTAAACTGAACCAGTGATTAGCTTTTATATAATTTGATACACACACACACACATATATTGATGTATGTTTCATTAAATAATATAGACAAGTTTTGTCTATTTATTTTAAGTAAATTCCTTTCATATTGTCTGATAAGCTTAATAACATTATCATTAAAAGATGAAAGAAAAACACCATATTGATACATGCTTTTTAATCTTATCTAAGCTTTCGTCTTATATAAGCCATTATCAAAGATGATAATTACATTTCAATATATTAAACAATACACTGGCAAAACAAAAATGATAGTCTGTTTTTGTTGCATGAAAGATTTCCAAGCAATGTCAAACTCCTATATACGAGACGTGGAAGCCAAAATCGCATCGCAGCCCGTGAAGTCACACATGACCACGCGATGATGCATATTTCACTGAATACGACAGACAAGGTGCTTTTATTTAGTTTTTTATACAAATTTTCATGCGACCTAATAATATTTTTCTTTTCAGATGATAAATTATATAAAAAATGTCCTAATGTTCTTTTTATCCGAGCGCTTTCGGCTATACATTTAGCCATTTTCAAATATATATATATATATATATATATATATATATATATATATATATATATATATATAATTTATAAAAATGAATAAAAATTTGTCTGTCGTAAATTAAATGTGCATGAAAAGAAGGATTGTCTGTCACACACAATTAAATGTGCATACACACACATTGCACACACACACACACACATACATATATATATATATATATATATATATATATATATATATATATATATATATATATTCGTGATATGGGTATGCTTACTCGAGAGTGGTATGAAAAAAAAATTCTGTGTGTAATGTCTATTTTAGCACCCCCCCTCTCGCAATTACAAACCAAGATATATTTTTGGACGGCTGAATACAGTGGACCTTTTGACCTTTAATGAAAACGGCTTAAACAATACTTTCCCATAATTAACGTGACTGAACGCTTTCAACATTTATACGTCAAAGCGACTAAACACAAATCATTCTTCATTCAAATGATTTCTCCAGACGGAGTCCCCCTCATTACAGATGTTTTATAAGTGACACGTTGTATCAATATTATGACACGGACCTAGTCATGATTGTGTCATTATTTTTAGCACGTACTTATGTCATATATTATGAATGCCAATTATATATATATATATATATATATATATATATATATATATATATATATATATAGAGTGTAATTGAGCGGCAGATTTTCATGTATACAAGTTTGGTTTAAGACCAACGAAAGTTCTTTTTAGGATATTATTATTCATTATATCCGACCATTTTTCTGATTTAGGCTATATATTTAAATATACATTGTTAAATACATGAGTTCTTCTAGTTTTCATAAGCCATTATTAGGGTGATTCATCATTTTCAAATATCCCTTGATCGCGTCTTCACGTGAGAGTTACGGTTGGTCTGAACACTTCCCGCGTGGACAATAATCTATAAGATTATTCGATTTTTTTTGTTTATGCACGACTATTAACATAGTATCGATTGGATCACGGCTACCACTCAAGGCAAGACAGCCCAGTCTACCCTGATATTTATTTCATACGGGAGAATGGATTCATGCTTTTTTTCCAAGCGGAATTTGAACTCGGTTCACCGATTCCATTTTTCACCAGGATAATCGTACATCACACAAACTGACACACACACAGACACACACACACCTATTTGCTGCTATAAATTGTTATTAATTTTTCAGCAAACATTATCATTTTTTTAAAGAGAAATTAATGTCCACGTCCCAAGACGCTGAAAATCTTACTGAATACAGCGTAGTTCTCTTTAGCTGACATCGCCTTATTCCTTGGAACCAAGCTTTAACCAGAGTTGGGATTACTTTTAGACCCCCGAGGGTTTCTCATCGTGGGTGCTTCTCTGAAGACAACAATCTTAACCTATTCTCGTCAAGGGACAATCGTAATCGATCCTTCTTCTCCTCTATATTGAGTGGCTCTCGAGCCTCTTTCTGTGTAAATTTTCATAAATCACACACACAAATATATATATTCCTCACTATTGAGTGTTGTGATGAAAATAAATATAAAACTATTCCTATCTTTCCCTTCCCTCTCTAATTTCGACCATGTCTGTCACACTTATCTCTCACCACTCTCTATATCACCTTACATCAACTAAATACTACTCCTAAAAAGTGTAAAAATTATATGTAAATTCATTTTTTCATCCTTCGAAGTACGGTCTGATGATGCAGGGAAAAAGAAACTCCCTGTGGAAATAAATTATAACCATGGACCTTTAAAGTTGTCTGTTTTCATTAAATTATATATATATATATATATATATATATATATATATATATATATATATATATATGTGTGTGTGTGTGCGTGTGTGTGTGCGTGTGTGTGTGTGTGTGTTATTAGTGTGTTTTTTTTAGAGGAAAACAGATGTATTTTTTAAACGAAAATAACTTTCGTTCTTTAGGAGTTCATCTGTCCCAATAAATTGTTTAGGTTTTGATGTCGACTACACATGCTTTTTGCATGGAAAACACCTTATCAATTTGGATAAAAGAAATGGGGAACAATGAAACTTAATCAGAAAAAAAATTTTTTTTTTTTAAATTTAATATATGTTTTGGGTATATAATTTAGTCAATATCAACCCGTTTTCCTTTTATTCTTTCTTTATATTCCCATCGGTTTTGTTATAAAATCTCTCACATTGTGATAGCAGAAGATCTACCAAGAACGATGAAACGTTGCAAGAACCTAGACACAAAATTACTGTGGATGGTCTTCCGATTAAAGCACTTTCTATACATTATAATAGCATTTTTTAATCAAAATTGTGGTCAGTCTCGATACGATGAGCAACTAATGCATTTAATGTGTTATTTTTAAAAGATCTCGTTTGTATTTTATTTAAATTCCTTTATTCTTCACGTTGTCCTATCTATCACAGTTCGACAAAAAAAGGCGTTGCTTTTGCCGCATCCAGTGTATATGATGCGATTTCCTATTCAAATGGTTTGATTGAAAATCCCGGAAATAGTTTTGTTTTCTGTCCAGCATACATTTTGTTTGGTGTGGTTGTCTATGTTTTAAGATTATAGATCTTTTTTAGTTTTGATTTTTCATTTTTTTGGAATAAGCTGGACCCAGGAGGGCGACCAGGAGGAGCGACGTCACCGTTCAACGCCGTAACCAAAGGATCCGACACTGGGCCAGGTTTTAAATTTTCGTTCTTTAAGTTCATCTGTCGAAATAATAATTTTTTAAAAATATGTTTTGGGTATAAATTACCCCAGGTTACGAAAAGAACGTTATAATTATTGTTACATCAATACAATATGTTTTCAAAATTTATGATTAACAAACTATTTTTAAAATGATCAAAATCTCCTTTTCACATTCGACAAAAAAATACAATGTATATGAATCCTTGATCAGCTGTCACATACATTCTGGTTGTCTATGTTTTTGTATAGATCTTTTTTGATTTTTGTTTTAAATAAGTTCATTCTATCGAAATAATAATCAAAATAAATTACCCCATTTACTTATTACATCAAAACAACATTTTTTGTTAGAAAATTTTATCAAAAATTGCTTGTTTTAATTCAGGGAACTTTCTATATTAATTTCAGTTTTCGGTTTTAATTCAGGGAACTGTTTTCGGTTTGAGCCGGTAAACAAGATCCTTCAGTCCACCCCACAAGAAAGTGTCTGTTGGTTTTAAGTATGGAGATTGTGATGGTCACTCAATTGTTCCATGTCTTCCTATCCACCACAGCTCAAAAAAAAGGCGTTGCTTCTGCCACTTTCTTTGTATATGATGCGATTTCCTTTTCAAATGGTTTGATTGAAAATGTGGGTTTTCTGTCCATCATACATTGTCTGCTTGGCCATGTTTTGTTACAGATCTTTTTTTGATTCTGATTTTAAATAAGTTCTTTCTAGTTCGACGAACAATCTTCCACGCAACTTCTCTTCCCCAAACCAGACGCATTCAATTTTTTTGTGTTTTGATGTATTCTTGGGTAACGGTTGATTTGAAGAGAGTTTGTTGTCTGGCTGGGTGCAGAGCCGACTCACTGGGGACACGACATTTAGAATGACAACCCTCAACAGACAATTTGTAATACCCTCAAGCAGACGTTACTCGTCACAACAAGAAAAGTAAAACAGAACAAGGCAAAAAAACAACAACAAACAAACATAAAGAACAATACCAACAGAACTAATAACTAACGCAACAATTATCACGAATTTTCTGAAAAGTTCTAACCCCAGACTAACATCTCAAAATTAGTATTTTTATGATAAAACATCAGAATACTGATTTTGGAAAGCGGGTTAGGCTAAGAACTTTTCAGCCCCATCTCGAATTATTACCAGTTTACCCGCACAAAAGAGTAATATTTAAGTAATTCTTGGCACTACTTAAATAGACTTGTCCACTCATTAAAAAATTAAATAATTTTTTTAGGAAATAATTTTTATGAATTAGCATTTCTTACACCTTCTTTAGGCCGTGAAACACGTCAGAATTAAAGAATATTGATTCTCTATTGATTTGGAAAAAAGGAGCCATGTGCAGTGTGGTGCAGTGTGGTGCAATGTATAACCACTCCGAATAAGGTGTGGTTATACACTGCGCCACACTGCACGCCTTTTTTGTCAAAATGTGATGGATAGGACAACGTAAAGCAATTGAATGAGCATCACATGTATGTATGGTAGTCTATACGTGGCATTACTATTAAAAGTTCACATGTTGTAAGAGTTGTCCTAACTTTACTGAGAAATTCGCTTGTCAGCAATTCTTTATTCATTTCGTCTTTACGTCTCAGCAGAATTTGCATATCATCCCTTCAATGTTTTAAAACTTTAAAATAAGTTTTACTTTTTGTTAATTTCTATTTCACTAAATATTTTTATTTCATGTATTTATTTTAGCGCGAGTCATAATTCAATTGAGTAATTATTTAAAAAAATTCAATTGAGTAATTATTTTAAAAATTCAATGGAGTAATTAGTTTTAAAAATTCAATTGAGTAATTATTTTAAAAATTCAATGGAGTATTTAGTTTTAAAAATTCAATTGAGTAATTATTTTAAAAATTCAATGGAGTAATTAGTTTTAAAAATTCAATGGAGTAATTAGTTTTAAAAATTCATTTGAATGAATATTTTAAAAAATCAACTGAGTAATTAGTTTTAAAAATTCAATGGAGTAATTATTTTAAAAATTCAATTGAGTAATTATTTTAAAAATTCAATTGAGTAATTATTTTAAAAATTCACTTGAGTAATTATTTTAAAAATTCAATTGAGTAATTATTTTAAAAATTCAATTGAGTAATTGTTTTTAAAAATCAATTGAGTAATTATTTTTAAAAATTCAATGGAGTAATTAGTTTTAAAAATTCAATTGAGTAATTATTTTAAAAATTCAATGGAGTAATTATTTTTAAAATTCAATTCAGTAATTATTTTAAAAACTTTTTTTAAGAAGAAACAACTTAGAAGAAAATTTTGTTAGTAGATTTTAATTTTTTTAGTTGATTCTTTTTTATATTATTTAAAATTTTATTATTGTTTAAAAAAATCTTCACTATAGTAACTACAAGTCAATAAATATTAGATAATTTCTGAAAATATGTTAATTTGTAAAAATTACTAGATAGTTAAAAACAAAAAAAACGTGCGTTCACTCAGATTTCGTAAATTTATGCCAATTCTGGTCATCCATACTTAGTTGTCCACACCTTAGCCCATCAATAACATCAATCAACAGGATAGAAAAACAAGACCCGTGGTTAAGAAATACTTGTATACTACGTTTTTTATGCTATAAATAATATTTGTTTCAAATCAAATTAATTTAACTTTAAATTTGCTAATTTTCCTCAAATAACTTGTCACAAATATATATTTTACTTTTGGAAGATTTTTAAAACCGATAATTAAATTTTGTTTACAAATGACTTAAAACGTGAGAAAATGGCCGCTTGTAATCGATTTTGGGAAAGTGAGCAAAAAACTGACATTCCAATCGATATAATTTCTATTTGAAATACACCAGAGTATTTTGCTTACTGGAAACAGTAAAACTAATAAATTTAGCTTTCAATTAAAGTTAAAATGAAATCTTCAAGAATGATTTTCACTTTTAAAAAGATCATTTTAAACCATAAGCATCGAAAGTTCAGTAGAGGTGCCAATTTTAAAGTGAAGAACAAATATGCAAATAAATTAACAGAATTATGAACCCGTTTATTTTTAATTTAAGATAATTAATTATTAAAAAAAGTATTTGTCCATGTGTTTCCCAAAAAATCCCATGCAAAATGTTTTTAAAAAATGAGAAAAAAAATGGATACAAATTCATAAATTAAAAATTATATATGTATATACATACAAATATCAATTATGTTAGCACCTTTTCAAACGTGACATTAGTAATTAATAAATAACAGCTGATTTAGCTTAAGGGTAACTGTAAAAGTTATCGGTCAATTTGACACTGTATTTATATTATAAACAAAATCCCCCTCAAAATCGATAACAAATCCATATTTTTCGATTCTGACAAGTGTGGCAGCCTACCGAAGTCTTAAAGAATGCTAACTAGCAAAAAGTAGTACATAAAAATAAGTGGCCCCTATTTTTTACGAGTGGACCACTATATTTAATTAGTTCCGTAATTTTTTTAATATTTTCTGCGTGAGCAATCTCTTTTATATTTACAATTCACTAACTTGCAACACGTACGAAAGGGATTCATCAAAAGTATAAATGCCAACAAAAGAAACCAGTTGCCATCCAAGGCTATAGAACCCCGGTCTGTGGTTAGTTATCTGCCATGCATGATACACGCTTAGGCGGTCATGTATCTTTCGATACATGACTGACGAGGCATATTTTTTCCCGCAGTAGGTTGCCATTTCTTTCTGCGGTAGACTAATTGCCATCCAAGGCTATAGAACCTGATCGGTCTTGCTATTTACCCATAGCTGGGGGCAAAAGAGGATTCATAGCTTTCCCAAGGGTATTAGCTTGTAAGTGAATGTAATGGATTCGACTGGAATTCGAACTCGGCTCTTCGATTGCCTCCTCCTCCTCCACCGTGCCACATTTAGAGTTGTTTATATTCTGTTCTTTCCTCTCACTTGCGTATTTTTTATTTATTTCTGTATCGTATTGTGATCTAGAGTAGGACTCAGTGTACTTCCTGCACTTCTCTTCTTCTTTTTTGTGCCATGCGTGATACATGTTATAGGCGATCATGTATCTCTCAATACATGACTGACGAGGCAGAGTTTTTTTCCCCCGCAGTAGGTTATCATTTCTTCTGCGGTAGACCAGTTGCCATCCAAGGCTATAGAACTCGGTCTGTCCTGCTATTTACCCATAGCTTGGGGGGTGGAGAAGAAGAGGATTCATACCTTTCCCAAGGGTATAAGTACGTAAGAGAATGTAATGGATTCAACTGGAATTCGAACTCGGCCCTCCGATTCCTCAATCCGAGCCGCTATCTATTACTCCTCAAAAAATGATTGCTAAACAAAAAATAATTGCTATATTTAAGTAGCTCTGCAATTGTTCTATTTATATTTCTGCATTTCTAATTTTGTATTTTTATCTATAAATCAATTCTTAGGATTCTTCGTATTAGAAAGAATTTTGCTTTGTTTTTTAAATTATTAAAAGTAAAAATATCGAAAGAAAACTAAGAGAAAAAAAAAGCAATGTAATTAAAACGAAGTGAACTTCTATATAAATAAATCAGTATGTCAATGTGTGACACTTCTTCAACTTTATTCCTAAAGGCTGTAGTCCAACATATTATACCGCTTTGGAATCAGGCCGACTCCGTGAGCATATCAAGAACATTCTGGGTCGGGACCTGGAATCCAGGAATTCTAGATTCACAAGTTTGCATTACTTCGATTGTTTGCGACAGTTTTTTTGTACGATAACGATTTTTATAACTTGGAAATAAATTTGAGAATAATCAAAATTAATTGCGAAATCCAGCGAAAGTCATTCATGAAATAAAATATATTTTTTTGCACAGAAAGTTTAGGACCAAAGTACATGAAATTGTCTTTAAATTAAGTGGCGACAGAAGAATTATCATTGAACTTTTAAAAGGTAAACTTAAATATTAATGCCATACTTAAATGCAGCGATCAATTTTGAGTTCTGTAGTTTACTGTTGCCTATCGCGTACGGCAGCAGTGTACTTCGCAAAAAGAAATCTACGCCAACAGACGACCAGATTGCAACCAAAAGAGCCAAAGCTGTAACGAGGAAAAGAAAGTCGTGTGCAAATGAAAATCCAGATCAAATGGTAGCCAGGAGAACTTCCAATGCTGAGCAAGGAATTAGGTTTCTCTCAAACTCCTGAACAAGCCGAAGGCCCAATCAAGAGCCCTTGGTAGGAGCTAAAACAATTGTTCCCCAGTAGGGCGGCTTTTAAGCTAGGTCAGAATATATTTTTATTGTTTTCTTGTTAATATGATTGTAATGACAAAAGTATGCAGGTGTAGACTTTAAGAAAGTTTTATTCAACTGGGAACACAAGGTTCACATATGGTGTCCTTTTATAGTCCCAGTAAACAGAAATAGCTCTCTCAAAGAGGAGAGTAACAGAGGAAGGGAAGACCACTCTTGATTATTTATAACAATGATATAAATACTTACGTAATTGCATTGGTTATATGCACTTTATGAGTAATCTAATATTTTTATCCTCTCAATTTTAATTTAAGAAATAATTCTTTTCATTAAAGGAAGGTTTTCAAGGCGAAATGAATTTGAGAGAATATATTTGTTATTTTTTGTTTATTATTATTTTCATTATTATTATTATAATTCATTTTTCTGGTATATCAAAAAACGACAGAAATATTTAAGTAATTTATAATTTTATTTGAGATAATTTATTATTTTATCGATATAAATAAACATATCTCTTGTAAGAAAAATAAAATTCTTTTTAAATCATTAAACGTACAAATTATCCAAAGACAGTTAACACAAAACGAAAGAAATAATAAAACGACTCCTGGGTATTTATAGCCTTCTTCTTATTCCAGTTCCCTAATCTTTGTGATAAAATTGAGATTTATCGAGTGTGTTTCTGTAATTCTCCATTTCTAGAGTGTTACTTTTGCACATTTATCTAATCCGAAATCCATACCGACGCCATTACCGAAACATTTTACAGCATTGAGGAGACCCTTCAACTCAGTGTCGTCTTTGGCAGAGTTTGATATCATCCATGTAGAATAGGTGATTAAACAGTATTTACTATGTACCCACAGTTATTACTGCTTAGTTCATACGAAAGTGGGGTTAAGGACAGACAGAACAGAAGGGGTGACATCTCGTCGCATATGAAATATTTATCATTATTATTATCATTATTATTAGTAGTAGTAGTAAATTTCGACTTATGCTATGGTCAGGCTACCTACCAAGTCTGTGGGAAGACCTAAAGCAGGTAGTGTTGTTATGTCTACATTTCATGATTTGTTTTTCTAAAGCCTATAACATCACTAGTGTTACATGAAAAAAGTTCTTAATAATGTGGGCTGTACTTATTAAGATATTTTGTATTTCTCTTAAGCTGGGATTTCCAGGGATTTTTTCAATGTGTTGTTGTGTTCTTTTTTTATCGTTCCAAGCGCACCTATTATGACTGGAACTATTCTTGTTTTCAATTTCCACATTTTTTTTTCTATTTCGATTTCCAGATCATTATACTTCGATAGTTTTTCAAATTCCTTGGTTGCTATCTTTCAGTCCGCAGAGTAAGCCATATAAATAAGTAGGCAAGTTTTTTTCTTCTTTTCGACTTGTAACAATTATGTCCGGCCTATTTGCTTCTATCATCCTGTCGGTAAAGATGGTGTAATACAATAGAATTGTGATGTTTTTTTTTTATTTCTGTAACCAGTGATGGTGGGTGTTCATATTGATGTTTATTAACATGTTTTCCAAAGTGTTTTCACATTGTCACTTTCACTCCCCGTAACCCCCTACGTACTAGTGGCATTCCCGTCTTGACGAGGGTGAAATAATTAAAAGAAAACGTGAAACGAAACCTTGGATCCTGCAGTGGGTTAAGACGCCTACCAATCCATAAACCAAATACTATCCGGGTAGTTCCTTGCAAGCTCGTGTACAAAGTACATGAATGCCTACTTTTGACTTTAGTGTAAACCGGTCTTGAGTTTACCTATCTATCATTTCAATGCAATTTTTGTCCTATAATATCTATTCGACATTGAATAACCAATCAAGGATTGATATATCGTTCAATTAACAGACTTAGTAATTACTTCTGTAGTTAGTTCGTGTATAAACCAGATCTATTCCTACCATTTAACCCTCGTGTAAACAGGACCTCTGTCTACTTTTCAACACTGTTGTAAACCGGGCATCTATCTATCTATCTATCTATCTATCTATCTATCTATCTATCTATCTATCTATCTCAGTCTGTTCATACCTATCCTGCCATCTATCTCAGTCTGTTCATATCTATCTATCTATCTATCTATCTATCTATCTATCTATCTATCTGTATGTCTATCTATCTATCTATCTATCTATCTATCTATCTATTTATCTCAGTCTATTCATATCTATCTATTTATCTTTTTCAGTCTGTTCATATCTATCTATCAATCTATCTATCTATCTATCTATCTATTCATTGGGATTTCTACTCTATACGACTTATATTCGATATTAAACAAGATTGATATATCACCAAATTAACGAACCTAACTCATTTTGATTATTTTAGCTTCTTTTTATTGCAAGCTTATCCAAGCAGCCAATTCATGGCATTGTGTAGACAGCGTGGATCACAAGTAAAGTGATGAATTTTTGGCAATGTTAAAATGTCCTAAATTGCTTTAAGCAAGAGCGGTGTAGGCACAGATGCTTTTGCCACTAAGTTACAGGAACTCTTTGACAATCGTATAAACCTATTTCTACCTTTTTGACTCCTCCTATAGAGTAATGTCTATCTTTTTACTCGAATATGAACCCCATGAGAGGGAATCGTTGCGCTTTCTTGGTCTAACATCCTCGGCTGATAAAATGTCGGGAAAACTATATTAAATCTATCGCAAAGTCTACTGGTAAGAAAGCCGAGTCATTGTATCATGATACACAATTCTTTACTCCAGAATTTATTTTCCATTTTTATAGGTTAACCTTTCACCCGTACTTTCATTCATGCCACATCTGATTCTGCGTTTCTGCCGTATGTTTAGAGATATTTTATAAAATCCAAAGAAGAATCAGCAATATTATTGATCCTGGCGTCTCGGCTTCAGTCACATTCCCACCGCCATAAAGTAGATTCCCTTTGCGTTTTCTATAAATACTTTCATAGAATTGTTTGGATGAACTCTTCGCGATGGTACCTAGACTTTATGAATTTAAGCGCAGTACTAGGTTGGCGGCCAGGTCTCACCAGTACACACCAGCTGAATTGAATAGATGTAACTGTAAAATGTAAAAGTTTCTTTTCTCGCACTTCTCCGGCTTTTTGATTTCCAGTCAACTTCTATCTGCAAAAATTTAAATGTAATGTCAATCGCCCTCTACTATTTTCCAGGTTGCTTTTCTGTTCTTTTCAATAATTAATTATTCTTTTTTTTCCTTGTTCTTCCACACTCAGTAACCCCTTGTGTCTTAGTGGCTTCACTGCCATGCATAGGGTGTTAGGATTAAAAAAAAACGCATGTTTAATTTTTACACTTGTCTACCATTATGACTATATATATCTGCCTATCTAGCTAGCTATTTCACTCTGTTCATATCTATCTACCTATCTCAGCCTGTTCATATCTATCTATCTCAGCCTGTTCATATCTAAGTCTGTTAATATCTATCTATCTAGCTAGCTAGCTAGCTAGCTCAGCCTGTTCATATCTATCTATCTATCTATCTATCTCAGTCTGTTCATATCTAAGTCTGTTCATATCTATCTATCTATCTATCTATCTATCTATCTATCTCTTCATTGTGATATATGCCCTATAAGACTTATATTCGACATTACATAATTCAATTAGGGTTGATATGTCATCCAATTAACTAGCCTAACCTATTGTAATCACTTTAGATGATTTTATTATATGTTTACCCAAACAGCTAATCTGCGTCATTGTGTAGATAATGTGGATCACAAATAAAGTCATGGACCTTTGGTAAAGTTAGAACGTCTATATTGCCTCAAGTAAACAGTGGTGTAGGCACATAAGTTGCGGGAATTCCTTGACTCTAGTATAAACCAATGTTTACACTTTTGGCTCTAATATAAACCCATGTCTACTTTTTTGACTTCCATTTACATTATTCTAGTCCCATGTCTAATGGATGTCAGTTATCAGTTATCTCCTGTTAATTCCCCTCTCCAAGTTCTCCACTGTGCCATGTGTCCTCGAGGACAGATGACACAGTGGATAAAGGCATTGGTTAGATCTTGTGACAGGACCCAAAGAGTGTGGTTAAGGCGGTGGAGAACTTGGAGAGGGGAATTAACAGGAGATAACTGATAACTGACATCCATTAGACATGGCACATGGCACGTGGAACTAGAACAGTCTACCCCAGTGAGCGAAATAAAGGGTTCAGTTCGACATTCTAACCACCTGAAGAAGGCCGTTGTAATAAATATGGCGACAAAGATGAGGACAATATTCTGAATAATGTAAATAATGTACATAATACTTCATCTCAGAAATATAGACAGATACTGATGGCTTCCATTTTTACTCTAATGTAGCCTCGTGATTACCTTTTCGACTCTAACATAAACCGATGTTTACTCTTTCGACTCATATCTGTCTTTTTCATTATAGTATAAACTTATATCTACCATTTTACTTGTATAAATCCATATCTGCCTTTTTTAGATCTAGTGTAAAGAAGGCCTATAAAATATGGCGAACATTTTTATGCATTGGATGACGTAAAATATTATTGCATTAGAATATCTTTCAGAAAGTTAAGACCCTGAGAGGGGACCACCTACTAGATAGGTACTTCCATGCTGGATATAAACGCAACTTTTGATTCAAATGTAAACCGGACTAAAGTCTTCCCATCTCTTAATTTACTGGATTTTCTATTCCATAAGATTTATATAGGGTATTCCAACAATTTGGATCGATTTTAAATGTGAATTAAGTTTAAGTGTCTAATGATTTTTTTTTTTTGATTTTTCTTTCAAATTTAATATTTAAAGTCTTTGGCAATTTCGACCATGTAAAGATTAACATTCAAACAACGTGTTAAACTTATCGAAGCCTATTACGAAAATGAACGTTCAAATTTATAAATATACGACCCAGTGATTCCGCTAATACACCAGACCTTTTGTAGATGCAGTGGCTTTTCAACAATCTTCCTTGGATTTTCATCAGCCCAAATGTGACAATTGTGCTTATTAACGAATCCACCAAGATGAAAATGGGCTTCATCACTAAAGAGGATATTTTAGCGAAAACTTTTCATGGGCTTGTCTTTTCTCGTGCCCCCAATTGACGAATGTACGGCGCTCCTAATGGTCAGTAGATTTCAGTTCTTGTGTCAATTGAATTTTGTAAGCGTGTAGAGAACTAATCGTTTGTCAAAATTTGATGTAACGTTGTTGTGGAGAGGTTCAATTCCTGCGCGCGATGACGAATAGAGGTGTCTGGATTTTCGGCCACATTCTCGTGCACTGCAGCAATGTTTTCAGCTGAAGGGCGTAAACGAGCACGCAATGGTGTTTTCACATCTGCCACCGACCCAGTTTGTTTGAATTTACGAACAATTTTTCCAGTTGCACTCTTGAAACTTTAACACGTTGTTTGATTGTTAATCTTTCCATGGTTGAAATTGCCAAAGACTAAAGTTGTTAAATCTGAAAGATAAAAAAACCATTAGACGCTTAAACTTAATTCACATTTAGAATCGGTCCAAGTTATTGGAACACCCTATATTTGACACTGAATATCCCAACAAGGTTGATATATCGTTAAACTAACCAATCTAACCTAATTAGCATATCACGACGGTTGACAAAGAAAAGCGCCCACCTATCCGACTCCTTGTTAGAGAAGAATTATTTTCTATACACCAACCTCTCTCTCACGGGCGGGAGGTGGCGAGTCTCTCACTGTTCTATCGCTGCTACCATGGGACGTGCTCGGACGAACTGCATCTCCTGGTTTCAGCGGATCTGACCTCCACGGCTAGGAGCCGCCATGCCACTTACATAGTAGCAATCCACCCACATTCCCTCCCTGTTCCATTAGCGAGAAGTAAGTTCCACTCAAACAACTTCTTCCCACAAGCCACTGTCCTATGGAATGGACTCCCAAGGGGATGTTTCCCAGATCGCTACAGTCTTAATCTGTTCAAGTCTAGATTCAACCGATGTCTTCCCCTCCTATCCATATAAACTACGCCTTAACGTAACCCTCTACCTCGAGTGGCTCCCGAGCCTTGTACAGGTCTTTATACTTCAAATTCCTTACAGTCTGCATGGCTAGCCATATAAATTAGTAAGCAAGTTTTTTTTTCTTTTCTTTTTGGAACGGACTCCCAAAAGGATGTTTCCCAGATGACTACAATCTTAACCTGTTCAAGTCTAAAGTCAACCGTTATCTCCCCCTCCTATCCATATAAACTACCCCTTAACTTTATCTCGAGTGGCCCCGGGCCTTGTACAGGGTGAACCTTGCAATAAAAAAAACTAAAAAAAAAAACTTTAGTAAACTAGTTTCCTGTGTCTACGTACATGTACCCAACAAAAAGCTAGTATTTCCATTGTTAGTCTTGTCAACTTCCAATCCTCTTAATAACAATGGAACTTCACGGGGTCCGCTTCTAATTAGATTAATATATGGTCTAGTATTTGTAAATATTTTTTTTCTTAATAAAGTCTTCTTAAGTTCAAGAACAGGAGTCTTTATCGAATGAGTCACCGAGTCCAGATGACACCATGGACGCACGCGCATGCGCGCACACAAACACACACACACACACACACACACACACACACACACACACACACACACACAACGCTTCACATGTTAATGCATATTCAATTTAGCCTACTTAGTGTGTTGTCTTTCTGTGGCGTCTTGGCTGGGGTCGTAGGCAGTGGATCGTACCAAAGGCTTCATTATGAACGGACAACGTGGGATGTCGACTAGAACCAGAAAATTGCTCAACCGAATGGAATTTGAATTAACCGGGACCCTTGAATTAGTTTTCTAAAACATTGACCGCTTAGAGACGAATGAGTAGCCCACTCACCCCTTTTGTTAGAGCTTTCAAATTCTCCAAACATGATGTGCATCCTTAGGATACGCAAGTAACGAATTCATTTTTCGTATCAGCGAGTAGTGTTCAAATCGAAGTAAAGTTGGTCGTAAAACATTAACCTCCATATGAGTTAGGGAAAAAAATCCTGCAAAAGTGGTCAGATGATGGCCTACAAAAGACAAACAGGAGAAAAAAATGGAGGCAGAAAATGCCTAAGCGATTTCATGTACCCAAAAACGATAACATAGAAAAGATTTTTCTGTCTTTCATCAAAATAGCTGATACTAATATTCAAGGTAGCAACGTTTTACACCTTTTTTTTTTACAATGGACATGACGTGGAATGATTATATTGAGTTAATACTTAGATCTACCGCTAGGATATTTTATGTTTTTAATGAATTAAATGAATCGTAGAACTACTATAATAATATTGGTAATTCTAGTTTGATATATGCTGTATACCTACTTTTGCAGCCACTTAGACACACACACACATACACACACACACACACACACACACGCACGTACACACACACACACATATATATATATATTTACACACACTCTATCTCTGATATTGAGCACTTTATCCCATAAATATAGCACACCTTAAGAGTATATTTCTTTATATATATATATATATATATATATATATATATATATATATATATATATATATATATATATATATTCTTTTTTAATGAATAAATTAATCCTAGAACTACTATAACAATACTGGTAATTCTTGTTTAATATATGCTGTATATCTACTTTTGCAGCCACTTATATATATATATATATACAAAAACACATACATGCACACACACACACACACATATATATATATGTATATATGTATATATATATATGTGTGTGTGTGTGTGTGTGTGTGTGTGTGTGTGTGTGTGTGTAATTAAGTTATGACGAACTTGGTAATCCGTATGGGTAATCCCAAGGAGGATGAAATCCTGAGAGCTCAATGTAAATCCAGAGCTAATATTTAAAAGAAAAACAGACCACTTTAAGGTACCATTACAATAATTTATTTCACCAGAGTCCTTTTAAAGGACGCCGGATCATCAGATAGCACTTCCAAAAATGAAATGAAACGAAAAATGAAATTAAAATTGATGGGTAGTGTAAGTTATTCTAATTTAACAGAGAGTGTAAAAGGAGTAGTTAAAGAGACATGGTAGAGTATAGGGAGGGATTAATTTCATATCTCTCTCAATCATACTTTGTATCGGGGGAGGAGGAGTGACCAGACCTTGACCTATTTAGACGGTTAACTTAACGGAAGTGATATATTGAAATGGGAGAGGAGTAGGGAGAAAAGAAAAAGGAAAAAGAAAGAAGAGGGAGAGTGTCATTGGGTTTTAGCAATTTATGTAAAGAATAGATTTTAATGCTTGATAGAAATTTAGATGTCTAAAAAAATTAATTTGATGTTTGCTATCAATTTAAATATTTAATTTTTTTTAAACAAATAGTTTAGCGATTTAATATAAGTTAAATACTATATTTATTAACACATTTATAGAGAACATATTAAAAAAATATTTTAAATTATAATAGTTTGTTTACCCAACCAATCGTACTTTTTTAATATTGTAAAAATAGTTACGGTAACATCTTTATTAGTTTTACTTTTAATCTAATTTATGAATGCAATTTGTCTGTCATCCTCTATGGCAACGAATGCTGGAACATCTTCTCAAAGATGAAGAAGAGACCGAAAGCAAAAGAAATATGGCTCTACAGAAAGATGCTGAGGATACCATGGGTCGAACATGAGAGCAACGACGAGGTTTTGGAGAGAATCGAGACAAACAAAAAAAAAATAAACATATTTAACATCAGGAACAGGTAGTTAAAATTTCTGGGGCACATAATGAGGAAGGAAGGTTTAGAAAATCTGATACTCACAGGACAGATTGAGGGAAGGAGGGTCAGAGGAAAGCCACGAGTGCCATACTTGATGAGCAAATGGATGGCAGATCTGGGTTTCGAAGAAAGAACGAAAAGACAAAATTTATAAAGATGGACAGGAAGATATGAACCGGAAGATGTGGAGGGCCATGATCGCCTACGTCTTGAAAGAAGAAAAATACTGGTATAATACTTACTGCATAGCCACTTTTGCAGCGCTCTGTATATAACTATTTTAGGAATCATTCTGAAATATATTAGGTTGGCCAGAAAGTCCGGATTAACTTAATCGGTTCAGTAGAGTTTGGTAGGATGACACTACAACATTCACAAGATCACGTCTGCCTGCAGACGATTTAATTTTCAATGTTGCCACTACAACCTCGCTGTCAAAAGTCGATGTTCGGCCGGAATGTGGTTGATCGTCAAGCGTATGATCCCCGCAGGTGAAATGTCTATACCATTTCTCTCAGTTGGGGTCTACATAAAGAGGAATAAACTGCACAGGAGCAACAAACAACCACAACATACGGAGGCTGCTAGTCATATGAGTAAAGACCTAACCTAAGCTAATGTTGCTGCTGCTCCATATAATTTTGTTGTTTTCTTTCCGCTTCCTAAGTGAATAAGGGCTTTATGGCCAACCTCGTGTATAATAAACTCTCCCAATAACTCGGCTGATCAAATACTGTCAGGCGTATTTAGATGACAAGTTAAACGACATTAACTTAGCCTTGGAGTTTACTTCAGCTTTCTTAAGATCACGACTGCTTGTAAAATATTCAACTTTCAATGCTGACACTAAAGCCTCGCTTTGAAAAGTCGATGGTCGGCTGGAACGTTGTTGATCGTCCAGGGTAACAACTCCGTAGTGGAAAAGTCGGTAGCACCTCGAGACCTTCGACGGATTGACTGTGTCTTCTTCACTTGTCAATGCTGGCAATAAAGCCTCGCTGTGAAGAGTCGATGCTCAGCCCGGACGTGGTTGATCGTCGAGGGTAAGAACTCCGAAGTTGAAACGTCTTGTACCACCTCGAGACCTTTGACTGACTGAATGTGCCATCTCCTTCAGTATCGCACGTTTCCTTCACAGCAGCTCTTGTAGAAAATCTTCGCTTGTAACCGTAGTGAATCAAAACTCTAATTCCACTTTCTTCCAAATTCATTTCTGTCAGTTGGGGCTCACACAAAGAGGAACAAACAAGTACAACATACAGAGGCTTGTAGTCAAGTGACTAAGGACGTTCTGGTTCTTGCCGTTGCTCCATAAAATACTGTTGTTTTCTTTTCGCTTCTTAAGTAAGTTAAGACTTTCTGGCTAACCTAATATATTAACAGAACATCACTAAATACCGTATATACTATTATACATTAAAGTTTCTTAGAAGTTTCTCTACGTTCGCATTAATGAGGAAGGCATGAATCCATCTCATCTCCCTTCCAACTATGGGTTAAATAGTGGGTTAAACTGTGTTTTCTAGCCTTGGAAAAGTCAGTCTAATAGATGGAAACTCCAAATTCAAAACTATGGAGATGGTAACTCACTTCACTATTTCCAAAGAATTCATGGGGATTAATCCCCAACTTGAAGAGGTCGAGATTGAAGTGTTTAAGGAAACACCCATACTAGAATATGTTCCACATAGTAGCAATTCTTAGAAATAAAAATATATATAAATTAAACTGTCTTCTTACTTTTGAAACACGGGAGAAGTGAGAATGATTTGACGACCGTGGAAATGCCCGGGCGTGTTCGAACTTTAAAATCATGAACTTATGAAACTAAAGTGAGAATCTAACTTTGTCCACACATTAAAAACAGTTATACTGCGACCATTCAATTGTTTTTAACTCACCTCACAATTCTTCATATCAGCCATTTTAAAGGAGACAAATTGATCACGTTTTTTTTTTGGAGCCGCCATATTTAATTTCATTGTAAAAATGAAACAAATCCAAAAGACATGCAAAATTTAAAACTATTTTTACAAAGAGGTCTGTTTCCGTTTATATTTATATAATAGGTAATTTTTTATGCATAAATAATGGGTAATTTTTTAAGTTTAACTCACGGGCAATTTTTTTATACTGCGCCCGCTATATTGGTCCGTTATATTATCTTGATATAAAAAAAATGAAAATTTTTTTTATAAAAAATGAAATTATTTTATAAAATGATTGTTATATAACAAAACAAAAACTAATTAATCCTGATTTGATGAAACATTCTTAACCATTTTTAATTAAAAATTAATTAAGCTAATTAAATTTTCTTTCATCTTATATCGTATTGATTCCCTTTCATTTACAGATATCCCTTGATTAATGCGCATTCGATTAATGTGTTTTCGATTAGTGCGCTAAAAGTCTTATATACTGATATGTCCCGAAAGGGATATATTTGTTCGGAGTAGCGAAGTGGTTTTGGACTACCGTAACCGCGTAGGACAATCTAGCAGGTAACCGTAATGCACTGGTCCTCGTCGTAGTGGTAGACAATAGGCGTAGGTAATAGGCGAAGACAATAGGCGTTGTCTTTGTACCTCCACATCAGTCTGTATTTATAGCTGACACCAGCCAATCATATTACTGTGAGGTGGGATCCAGGTGTATGCATATTCATTACAACATATACCAAAATTCGATTAGTGAATATATGATACTCGATTAGTGCAGTAAAACATTCTTCGCTTTAACCATAGTAATTCAATTTTTTTTATAGTTACCGATGTACATATTAGCCGCACTAATCGAGGGATTCCTGGACATGTAATTATTGGTTCTTTGTTGATCGTGTTACTAATCATCCTGACTAGTATCACCATCTTCGTTGTTTTTACTATTACTTTTCAGTTGATGCACTCCCAGGTGCATGTTCAAGGAGTCTGCAACGTTATCGGTTCTAACCTGTCAGTCACTTTCTCACCACCGTCACGTAGCTTTCCTTCTTACACATTTTCATGGTAATTTTTCTGCAAGATTCAGTGACACACACTGCAAAATCCAGGCTTAAACCGAGTGTAACAGTAAAATTGTCCAAATAGTGTAACAGCATAATTGACCATCCTACAAAATGTTTAATATCTAAAAAAAAAATACACTAAACTAATTGAGCTTATTTCTTCCAGGTTTTTTCATAGGACTTTTAGCCATCTTGTCACCATCTGTCGTAAGAATCACTGAAAATCCCTTTGAGTTATTCAGCTAGAAAGAGAACGGGTTAAAATCATTTAAGCCTCACTATATCTTCCCAACTGAGCAATGGTGATACGAAAAAGATTAGTCAGGTCTTCAGTAATGTTACCAACATTCATACTCCGGCTTCCTTCTTCAACGTCCATTCAAGAACAATCAAGAGAACGGTGAATAAGTTTAAACAAGGCGGAACAGTAGAGAGGAAAACTGGGTCAGGTTGTAACAACAGGAAGAAGGATCATCATATCAACTTGGAGCTAAAGAGATCAATTAGAAAAGATCCAACTTAATCTATAAAAAGTCTGGCACGGGAGAGAGGAGTTTCAGCTATGACAGTTCAAACTGCAATGCAAAAAGACTTGAAAATATAATCGTACGTGAAATATTTGAGGCACCCTGTTGTTCCAGGACAGAAGGTTAGAAGGTTACAGAGGGCGAAGATCATCTTGAATAAGTTGGAAAATTTTCGTGGAATATATATATATATATATATATATATATATATATATATATATATATATATATATATTTGAACTTTATATCAATCCTTCATGAGCTTCCGATCCTTAGCTATGATTAATCAATGATGAACATGCCATTTTCGTTCATGATCGATCCTTTTGTTAAGCTTGGGGTAATTATACACTCGTATTGCTAAAAGTAGAGTCTAATAGTGTTATAAAAAAGATATTTTTTTAAACATTTCTAAGATAAAACGATTCAAAATTTAACAATTGAACATTTTCGCTGTTACACGATTTGGACAATTTTGCTGTTACACGATTTGGATAATTTTGCTGTTACACTATTTGGACAATTTTGCTGTTACACCCAGTATATAACTTATTTAGGAATCATTCCGCAATATACAGAGCCCGCCAAAATATGGGATGTTGGGCATCACAGAAAACCGACTACATTGGCGGCCCTTAGACAAGAAATATAAAATGCATGTGTAGCAATCCCACTGGACACTTTGGCTAGTATTGCCCAAGCACTAGTTTGCCGTACTAATAAATGTCTAGAACCTAAAGGCCACCGTTTTGAGTATGTCTTGTGATTGTAAAGCCCAAAGGTAACTTGTATTAATCTTGTGACATCTAAATAGATTTAGTATTACAATATCTATACAAGTTTTTCCTTACCTGAAATGTGTATACATTTCGGGGCGAACTCTGTACATTAACAAAACTTTACTAATTACCATATACATAGGGTGTTTCATTAAGACGGATCAAAGTCAACAGTAAATAAATCAATGTTTTTGGTGAAAATTTATTTCTCTATTGAATCATGTTATTTAAGTCATGGCAATTACGTGTGAAAAATAATATCACTAAAATGTCCGCCAAGGCTTCGGCGGCACACCTCCACTCGATGGTCGAAATATTTGATGATGTCTCTGCATAATTGCTCCTCGATCTCACCAATATGCCTTATTATCTCATCCTTCAGCTGTTGAATTGCTGTTGGCTTGTTGACATAGACCTTACTTTTGAAATGACCCCAAAGGAAGAAATCTAAAGGCGTCAAGTCGCACGATCGTGGTGGCCAATTGACTTCGCTGTTTCGAGAGATGATGTGACCTGGGAACTTCTCATTGCATTTCTGTTTGAACATCCATTTTCATAATAAGCTTCGATAACTTTAACACATTGTTTAATTGCTAATCTTTCCATGGCTGGAATTTCCAAAGACTTAAGTTGTTAAATCTGAAAGAAAAGGAAAAATCATTAGACATTTAAACTTAATTCACATTAAAATCGGTACAAGTTATTGGAACACCCTTTACTATTATAAATTAATGTTTCGTGTATGTTTCTCCACCTTTACGTTAATGAGAAAAGTATAGACCCATATCCACTCCCAACTATGGGTTAAATAACATGCTAAATATTTTCATGGTAATTGTGCTGTTGAGCTTTCCTCTTTGATACCTCGACCTCACAAATTTAAGTGCAAGTAATAGGCAGCTAGGCCTCATAGTTTTACTGTTGAACTAGCTAGATGTAGCCGTAAGTTCTATGCTAGTAGTTTCTTCTCTCCCAATTCTCGATTATGGAACTCTCTTCTTGTCTTCTTGTCAACTTCGATCTTCAACAATTTAAATGCAACATCAATCGTCATTTCCTGTCTCCTTGTACCTGTCTTCATTTTTACCCTGCTCTTTTATTATCTGTTATACCAAGGGAAATACATGCAGACCTAAATATAAACACCATGTTTATCTACTTGACACCAGCCTGACTTAATATCTTCAGGAATAAAAAAAATAATTTCTTTGTCATTTCAGGTGTTGATAGAAAGCCAAGATCTATATATCTGCACTGTTATTAGTGCTGACCTGGCATCACGGCTTCAATCCCACTGCTATAACGTGGCTTCACGATTTTAAGCGCAGTAACAGATTTGCAGCATGGTCTCATCATTTTACTTGATGTAAACGTGTTGCATAGACCTTACTTTTGAGATGACCCCAAAGGAAGAAATCTAAAGGCGTCAAACCGTATTCGAGGATACCTGTCTACTAGGGCAGCTAGCCAATCCCTATCGCAGACGCTTGCTCAGGCGCATTTGTATTTATTCAACACCTACAGTGCCCAGCTGTGGTTTATACTGCAACTATGCTGAGCAGACCTTATTTACAGTTTCTGGGAAGGAGCGTGTTATCTAGCGCGATCAACAATTTGAAGAATACCAGCACGCTCAACCCTTCGGTCACGATGACTTGTGACTTTGTGCTAGCACAGCTATCGACGGCACCCAAGGGTTCCGTCTACCCAATTTCACTCACAAGGCTTGGGTCAACCTGTGGTATTGTTTTTCAGGCACTTTCCAAAGGTTCCACACGCTGGGATCGACCACTTCAGTCCGATAACATCAGGAAGTCTCCTTCCCGACAAATCGACCATGGTGGGATTCGAACCCGAGTCTTATGATCTAACCACTCGGCCACCTAAGTTGTATTCTACTAATTTCATCTCTAGTTCTTTTTCTTGCTTTACTGTTAACTATGATCTTAAAAAATTTAAATGCAATGTCAATCGTAATCTTCTATCACCTTGAATTTTTTTTATAGTTATCTCTCTTCAATAATTATTTTCTCGAATTCTTTCACTCTCAGTAAACCCGTGCGTGTCTGCGGCTTTTACCTTTTAGGTTGGGGCAAAATGATTTTTTAAAATGTTCGATTTTAGTGTTAGCCGAGTCC